>CAMXCT020002925.1:0-72500 GCA_947184155.2 Cladocopium goreaui
CACCCCCATGGAACTTCAATTTGACTTGGACTGTCCACAAGGATAAGATGATATCAAAATTCCCACCCCCATGGAACTTCAAATTGACTTGGACCGTCCACAAGGATAAGATGATATCAAAATTCCCACCCCCATGGAACTTCAATTTGACTTGGACTGTCCACAAGGATAAGATGGTATCAAAATTCTCACCCCCATGGAACTTCAATTTGACTTGGACTGTCCACAAGGATGAGATGATATCAAAATTCCCACCCCCATGGAACTTCAAATTGACTTGGACCGTCCACAAGGATAAGATGTTATCAAAATTCCCACCCCCATGGAACTTCAATTTGACTTGGACTGTCCACAAGGATAAGATGGTATCAAAATTCTCACCCCCATGGAACTTCAAACTGACTTGGACTGTCCACAAGGATCAGATGGTATCAAAGTACCACCCCCATGGAACTTCAATTTGACTTGGACTGTCCACAAGTATAAGATGGCATCAAAATTCCCACCCTCATGGAACTTCAAATTGACTTGGACCGTCCAGAAGGATAAGATGATATAAAAATTCCCAGCCCCATGGAACATCAAATTGACTCGGACTGTCCACAAGGATAAGATGATATCAAAATTCTCACCCCCATGGAACTTCAAATTGACTTCGACGGCCCGCAAGGATAAGATGATATCAAAATTCCCACCCCCATGGAACATCAAATTGACTTGGACTGTCCACAAGGATAGCCCAAGGAACTTCAAATTGGCTTGGACTGTCCACAAGGATAAGATGATATCGAAGTTCCCACCCCCATGGAACCTCAATTTGACTTGGACTGTCCACAAGGATAAGATGATATCAAAATTCCCACCCCCATGGAACTTCAAATTGACTCGGACTGTCGAGGACGATCAGACGATGTCAAAATTCCCAGCCCCATGGAACTTCAATTTGGCTTGGACCGTCCACGAGGATCAGATGATATCAAAATTCCCACCCCCATGGAACTTCAAATTGACTTGGACTGTCCACGAGGATCAGATGATATCAAAATTCCCACCCCCATGGAACTTCAAATTGGCTTGGACTTCCCGCAAGGATAAGATGATATCAAAATTCCCACCCCCATAGAACTTCAAATTGACTTGGACTGTCCACGAGGATCAGATGATATCAAAATTCCCACCCCCATGGAACTTCAAATTGGCTTGGACTGTCCACAAGGATAAGATGATATCAAAATTTCCATCCCCATGGAACTTCAATTTGACTTCGACCGTTCACGAGGATCAGATGATATCAACATTCCCACCCCCATGGAACTTCAATTTGACTTGGACTGTCCACAGGGATAAGATGATATCAAAATTCTCACCCCCATGGAACTTCAATTTAATTTGGACTATCCACAAGGAAAAGATGATGTCTAAATTCCCACCCCCATGGAACGTCCATGTCCACAAGGATAAGATGATATCAAAATTCCCACCCCCATGGAACTTCAATAATTTGATTTGGACTGTCCACAAAAGATGATGCCTAAATCCCACCCCCATGGAACGTCCACGTCCACAATGATAAGATGATATCAAAATTCTCACCCCCATGGAATTTCAAATTGACTTGGACCGTCCACGAGGATCAGATGGTATCAAAATTCCCACCCCCATGGAACTTCAAATTGGCTTGGACTGTCCACAAGGATAAGATGATATCAAAATTCCCACCCCCATGGAACTTTAAATTGACTTGGTTTGTCCACGAGGATCAGATGATATAAAAATTCCCACCCCCATGGAACATCAAATTGACTTGGACTGTCCACAAGGATAAGATGATATCAAAATTCCCACCCCCATGGAACTTCAAATTGACTTGGACTGTCCACGAGGATCAGATGATATCAAAATTTCCACCCCCATGGAACTTCAAATTGGCTTGGACTTTCCACAAGGATAAGATGATATCAAAATTCCCACCCCCATAGAACTTCAATTTGACTTGGACTGTCCACAAGGATAAGATGATATCAAAATTCCCACCCCCATGGAACTTCAATTTGACTTGGACTTTCCTCAAGGATAAGATGATATCAAAATTCCCACCCCCATAGAACTTCAAATTGACTCGGACTGTCCACGAGGATCAGATGATATCAAAATTCCCAACCCCATGGAACTTCAAATTGGCTTGGACTGTCCACAAGGATAAGATGATATCAAAATTCCCACCCCCATGGAACTTCAATTTGACTTGGACTGTCCACAAGGATAGCCCAAGGAACTTCAAATTGGCTTGGACTGTCCACAAGGATAAGATGATATCAAAATTCCCACCCCCATGGAACCTCAATTTGACTTGGACTGTCCACAAGGATAAGATGATATCAAAATTCCCACCCCCATGGAACTTCAAATTGACTCGGACTGTCGAGGACGATCAGACGATGTCAAAATTCCCAGCCCCATGGAACTTCAATTTGGCTTGGACCGTCCACGAGGATCAGATGATATCAAAATTCCCACCCCCATGGAACTTCAAATTGACTTGGACTGTCCACGAGGATCAGATGATATCAAAATTCCCACCCCCATGGAACTTCAAATTGGCTTGGACTTCCCGCAAGGATAAGATGATATCAAAATTCCCACCCCCATAGAACTTCAAATTGACTTGGACTGTCCACGAGGATCAGATGATATCAAAATTCCCACCCCCATGGAACTTCAAATTGGCTTGGACTGTCCACAAGGATAAGATGATATCAAAATTTCCATCCCCATGGAACTTCAATTTGACTTGGACTGTCCACAAGGATAAGATGATATCAAAATTCCCACCCCCATGGAACTTCAAATTGACTCGGACTGTCCAGGAGGGTCAGACGATATCAAAATTCCCACCCCCATGGAACTTCAAATTGACTTGGGCAGTCCATTGACTTGCACAATTAGTTTCCGAATCTGCGGTTTTAGTTTCCGAATCCGCGCTTGTAGTTTCCGAATCTTAGTTTCCGAATCTGCGCTTTTAGTTTCCGAATCTTTGTTTCCGAACCCGCGCTTTTAGTTTCCGAATCTGCGTGCGTGTTAGTTTCCAATTCCGCGGTCTTAGTTTCCGAATCCGCGCTTTTAGTTTCCGAATCTTAGTTTCTGAATCCGCGCTTCCAGTTTCCGAATCTTGGCTTCCGAAGCCGCGTGTCTGTTAGTTTCCGAATCTGCAGCTGTAGTTTCCGAATCCGTGGTCCTCCTCAGTTTCCGAATCCTCTGTTTTTAGTTTCCGAATCTTAGTTTCCGAATCCGTGTCTGTTAGTTTCCGAATCTTAGTTTCCGAATCCGCGGTTTTAGTATATATGTTTTAGTTTCCGAATCTTCGTTTTCGAATCCGCGTGCCCGTGAGTTTCCGAATCCGCGGTTTTAGTTTCCGAATCCGCGCGTGACCAAGGTAAAGTCATGGCAACATGCAGGAATGAACTTGTGTGAGTTCACCATCCGTGCCATGCATTCTCCGTACCCCGTCAGGGCCACAGCTCCGATGGTTGAAGTTGAGAAGGTGGTTGCGCCAGATGCGGAACTCAAATCAGGGCGCAAACTTGAGATTGCGTCGAATCTGCGGGCAACCCTCTCAGACAAGAGTTGGCTGATTGTGCCAA
Organism: Cladocopium goreaui; assembly: GCA_947184155.2. NCBI lineage: Eukaryota > Dinophyceae > Suessiales > Symbiodiniaceae > Cladocopium > Cladocopium goreaui. The sequence goes on from CAMXCT020002925.1 coordinate 3,642, forward strand.
GGGGATCTTCCATCAAAATTGAAAACGAGGCTGGCGTGGGTGCCAACGGCATCGAGCTGAACTTCCACGTCTCCTGTGACTTTCTGCAGCTGGAAGTAGTTCAACAGCTTCTCAAGGGCATGCAGCCTACAGGCTTGTCCAACGACGACGCCGAGACAGTTTTGAGGTTGCTTAACCTGTTAGGCACTTTAGTGTGGATGGACCAGCCCGAGCTTCGAAACCTTGTGCTTCTCAATCCACGTCGAGTTGCAGTTGCAATGGCATCATTGATGACCATTTGCTTTGGCCAGGAGAACTTTGAACACAGAGACATGATGATGATTGAGCGCAAAATCACTGAACATCGTAGTGACCTTCTTCGATTCCAGTCAACAGGGATCGCAACGCGCAAGTTGATCAGAGGACTTTGGAAAGAGGACCCCAGGGTCCAAGTGCTTTCAAACCTTGTGTCTTGTGTTGCACAATGGTCAACATAAATTGGGAAACTGTCGCAAGTTACAGTAGTAAACAGGCAGGGTAATCCTCGAGGGAAACAAAGAGAAGGCTAAAGGCCTGATAAATTCATGCCCTAGGAGCCTTGGCACGGATTTTGGCTGCTTGTTGAGAAATCAGCTTGGTGTTGCGGGTATCAAATGTGAAGATATGTACAGTAGAGATACTCTAGCAGGAAATCTCAAAGCCTATAGCCTATCAATCCTGTGGGGACTATTTTGGCTTCCAACCACCTCCAAAGGCCCTATGCTGCTGTCAACACACTAGCAGCATCCCGTTGTCCTTTACTCAAACACTGATAGAGGGCCAGAAACCGGCCACCTGAGGATAAAAAAGGCCTTGCCATAGAATTTAGGTGCGTAGTTCTTTTCATGTAGAAGTTTGTTCCATTTGATTCCTTCACACCTGCCTGAGATAGCATTATCGATGCCGTTTTTGAACTTCCTTTTCGCAAAGCTCCAGCAAAGCTTTGGTGAACGGATAGGCGCAAGTTTGCGCAGGTGTGTATAGGACTTGTGTGAGCTGGAGTGGTTGGAGTTGTGCCCATGGCGTCATTAGTTTGAGCCAGTTGCGGTAACTTGATGGCATTTTGCCCGCAAGTTTCGCGCGTTGCAGTGATTGATTTGTTTTCTTCCTTTAATTTTACTTTGGAACATGGTGAGTTGTGCAACGTGCGTTGAGCTGGAGGGATTTGTGCCTGCAATCGCAAGGAGTTTCCTGAGGAGAGCCAGCAAGAGCTGATACGGCAGATCTTGCTGGAAAAACACCTGATGTTCGAGCGACTTGTTCAGGATGAGTTCGTTCTTCCAAGTTGTTTACCCGTTGCACACAGCGCAGAAGAGGTCGTAAGAGAGGCAGGCAAACTTGATGTCGGTGGTCTTTTGTCCCCAAATTTCTTCCCGGCGTTGGCCCAGAAGATGTACAGTTGCCAGATCAAAAACGACTCTGAAAGCACATGGAAACCAGGACCGCCCCAAGTTTTCCGGAATCGCGGGCACTTTCATGCAGGCACCTGTTCAGTGTCAATATCTGTATTTCCAGTCAGTCTGTGCAGAAGCTCCAAGAGTGTATTGCGAATCGTTGTTCAGGGAGGCAACGAACTGAAATACGAAGAAGTTGCCCAAAAGGTGAAACATTTGCTAGAAAATGACATTTTCGGTTTCAATCCTGGATGTGAAACAGATCCTGCCTCCATTTTTCAGTTGAAAGCTATCCCAATTACTTCAACACTTTGCATGAATGTGGGATGTAAGCAAACATGCTCTCTCTGTAGACTCCGGGCCTTATTGGAAGAGCGTTTCCTACCCGACTTGGACAGTGACCTCCGCTCTGTTGTGCAAAGCGCTGCCATTTTTGGAAGGCACACACGACCTGCGGGCAGCTTCCGTTTCAAGGCTATGAAATATCCTGGTGATGTTGACCTGGAAGAGTATTTGGCCATAGATGCCAACAGTCGAGATGAGGCCCTGACAGAACTTTGCAGGACCATTCAGACCCAATATGGGAATACCCAATATGGGAAAATCGCTGGGGCAGGTGGTGTGGAAGTGTTTTTCGGTGGATTCAAAGCAGGTTTTGGGCCCGCGTCTGATTGTAGCGGTGCAAAAAAAGACTACCTGAGTTGGACGCAACAAAACATTTGCTCGTCAACAGAAGCTTTGGAAAAAGCTTTGGGAGAAGGTCATCATACTTGGACTGCCAAGCTTGACATGTTTGCAAAAGTGAATCTTTTTGAAGATTCCAAAGAGACACCTCGCTATTTTGAGGTTACCAATGTCCTGCGAGCTGGTTGGTTCAAAGGGCCTCAACCTATCCAGCCGATCAGCGACGAGAAGGATTTTTTGCAGTCAGTTGAGAAGAATTTGGAGAAGTTTTCAGGCGAGGAACCCAATGCAATGAAGTACGTCAAGCGCCTTTGGGAGAGAAGTGCCTATTTAGCGGAGCGAGGGTTTGACTTGGAGTGGAACTTGAGCATTTTGGAGGCTCTCCGCCCGCTGCTTGGTCACTGGGTCGCTGAACTCAATCAAGTTGCGGCGCATGTCGAGACCATCATCAATATGATGCAGTCTTCCCACGAGTTGTTTGAACATGCATGTGCCGACCTGCCCATACTTCGCCGCACAGCAGCATGAGTTGTTTGTCCATAATGTATGATAAATGGTAAAGTGTTTGTTGTTTCCCCTTTTGTCAAAGACGATGTAATTTTGCATTCTGATGCATTCTTGATCATGTGCAGTGGATCGTTGCTTGATGTTTTAGAGGCCAGAACTTGAGCAGATTGAAGTCTCGGCTTCACAACATTGATGAGTCAGAGAAGCAGGCTGCAGAAGATGGGCGCGACAGCATTGCAAAAGCAATGGAGTACATCCCGGAGCTGCTACCAGAATCGCCACCAGAAGCTCCGAAAGAGAAAGACATGTTACGTACATTCCTGCGCAAAGCACAGCTGTTGTTGGAAAGCTGCGTTGAGACCGTCTTGATCGGAAAATTGGGTTCTTTCGAAGTTCCAGTGGCCAAACCACTCGGCAAGCGCTGGACGTTTCCATCAGACCACCCTCCCATTGCAGCTATGCTCAAACTCGGTGAGAACTCCATCAAGGTTGCTTCCTGGAATGTTCTGAACCGGAACTATTATAAATACATAGATAAAGACACACAAGGACTCAAAGGCTCGGAAATAACAATGCAGCATGAAGCTGGTACAAGAGAGAGCAAGATCATTGAGAAGATCGAAGAGATGCTACAGAACGATTTCCGAATATTGTGCTTACAAGAATGCTGGCCGGAGTTGCTTCAGCAGCTTGGAGAAGCTTTAGAGGAAAGACAACCTGAAGTTCAGATGCGCTGCAGCGGAGAAGACAAGAACCAAGAGGCAATACTTTGCATGTGTTAGGACATCTTGTTTTCCATATCCAACATCCAACAGAAAATCGCAGCATTTTGCCTCATACCTCTGGCAATTGTTGGACTCAGCATCTGTATCCGCCCCTTGCAGGCAATCCTTTTCCATTCCGACCATGTTTACTTTCGGGAACGTATTCATTTTCATCGCGCCTTCAGAGAGAATTCCAAGAAGGCGGGTTGTTTGCTTGAAGCTGGTACCATACACTTAGTCGGTGTAGGCAAGGTAGGTTTAGTTTCTTTCTTCTTTTGCCAGTGCAGGTGGTGACTGAGGCCCATTTCAAACATGCTGGAATGGGCCTTTTGCGTGTTGTGACAACGTGCTTTGGCTGCACCTCTTTCCAAGAGGGTGTGTGAAACCGCTCCTCTCAATGTGAACTGCACACTCAACACCCCTCCGCCAAGGCATCTACCCGGCGCTCCTTTTGGGCGCGCTCGCAAAGAATGCTGGGATTGTCAAGGGCGAGAAGCTGCCAACTGTACTGCTGGCAGATCTGAACTTTCCCGAAAAGGCCTTCTGAGGAAAGGGTGTGAGCGGCACGAGTGACAGGATATGACAGCAAGCCCCAAGACCCTTGAAATCCCTTGAAGTATGCTTAAATTGTCAACAGCGTATGACAAGCATTCTGTGTCCTTCAACTTTTGTTTTCGCAGAAACGTTTTGGTCTATGAACAGAGATAAAAGGGTACCACTTTCGAGGATTGAATCGCTGCAGAACAGCCATTACTGCAGATAGCACAGTACCTCCACGTGGCAGGCCATACAACCTCTTTTGCTTGATCATGACCTTGACGTATCCTTCGTCCCGACACCTTATCCAACGAACATTTGCCAGGCCTGGCAGTCAAGAGTCGAGTGAATATTAAGCAAGCACATGGGGCCCCGATTTTGATAGTGATGTGGACTTCTTTAACAAACCTTAGCGGCGCCGGGAGCTAATAAGATGGCGTTTATAGGTTGCACACAGACAACAGGAAACTATACCCAGAAGTGCTTGCACGGACGTTCAACCATTCTCTTTATTCCTCGCTCAAATCTGTGGATCCGGTACCGTTGAACTGTGCTTTGAATGCCTGCCTTTGCCCCTAGGGGTCCTTGCTGCCGAAGAGGATTGATAGCATTGCAGTCATCAACCACGAGGCAGGGGCTTTCCAAGATGCCGTGCATTGATAGCTTTGCACCTTACATGGTCTCACCACGTGGTTAAGGTCAAAGGCGCAAAGCTCCAAGCCACAGCTCTGAAAGCTGAAGACGTCCTCGATGGTCTCAGAGAAGTTGTGGACCTCTTGAAATCCAGGCCCATGCTTTGATGTTGCCTCAAACTTGTGCTGCGGGCTGGCTGTTGCCAAATTGCAGATGGCTGATCTTAAGTTCAAAATGATTGGTGGTTGGCTTTGGTCTGTCCCATCCACAGCATCCGAACATATACGAACATCCTACTCTACAAATCTCTACAAATCCAACAAGTCCAAGTAGCAGGGGAATTGCTATAGGGTGTCATTTGCAAAGCCCACAGTTGCCTTTGCTGTCAGAAACGTTTGTCGCCAATTGTTGTATAGGTCAGCAGAGCCATGGACGCCAACGCGATACCAATCAGATAAGGCTGGCCAAGCGATTTGGGAGTCGCTTTGTCTCATGAAGGTCTGCAGGAGTTTGAGAAATGGGGACGAACATCTCGACGGGTGGCTCAAAAAAAAATCGGATTTGGTAGTGGAAATTGTAGAAGCTGGTATGAAACTAAGTTCAAATACGAAGCAAAAGTAGATTGAACGTGATTGAACGAAAATTATCCCTGAGTGACGCCTGAGTGAGAAAAAATTACTTCACTTCGAATGATCCCCACCATGACATTTATACATTTTCTTACTGGCAAATCTTCTGGCATTCTATCTGACATATCTTCTGGCATTCTATCTGGCATTCTATCTGGCATATCTTCTGGCATATGTTCTGGCAAATCTTCTGGCATATCTTCTGGCATTCTATCTGACATATCTTCTGACATTCTTTCTGGCATATCATCTGACATTCTGTCTGACATATCTTCTGACATTCTTTCTGGCATATCTTCTGACATTCTGTTTGGCATTCTGTTTGGCATTCTATCTGGCATATCTTCTGACATTCTATCTGACATATCTTCTGGCATATCTTCTGACATTCTTTCTGACATTCTATCTGGCATATCTTCTGACATTCTTTCTGGCACTCTATCTGGCATATATTCTGATATTCTTTCTGGCATATCTTGTGGCATTCAGAACATTCTTTCTGGCATACCTTATGACATTCTATCTGGCATATCTTCTGACATTTTTTCTGACATTCTATCTGGCATATCTTCTGACATTCTATCTGGCATTCTATCTGGCATATCATATCTTCTGACATTCTATCTGACATATCTTCTGACATTCTTTCTGACATTCTTTCTGGCATATCTTCTGACATTCTGTCTGGCATATCGTCTGACATTCTTTCTGACATTCTAACTGGCATATCTTCTGACATTCTATCTGGCATATCTTCTGACTTTTTTCTGGCATTCTATCTGGCATATCTTCTGGCATATGTTCTGGCAAATCTTCTGGCATATCTTCTGGCATTCTATCTGGCATATCTTCTGACATTTTTTCTGGCATATCTTCTGACATTCTATCTGGCATATCTTCTGACATTTTTTCTGGCATTCTATCTGGCATATCTTCTGACATTCTATCTGACATTCTTTCTGGCATATCTTCTGACATTCTATCTGGCATTCTATCTGGCATATCATATCTTCTGACATTCTATCTGACATATCTTCTGACATTCTTTCTGACATTCTTTCTGACATTCTAACTGGCATATCTTCTGACATTCTATCTGGCATATCTTCTGACTTTTTTCTGGCATTCTATCTGGCATATCTTCTGGCATATCTTCTGGCATTCTATCTGGCATATCTTCTGGCATATGTTCTGGCAAATCTTCTGGCATATCTTCTGGCATTCTATCTGGCATATCTTCTGACATTTTTTCTGGCATATCTTCTGACATTCTATCTGGCATATCTTCTGACATTTTTTCTGGCATTCTATCTGGCATATCTTCTGACATTCTATCTGACATTCTTTCTGGCATATCTTCTGACATTTTTTCTGGCATTCTATCTGGCATACCTTCTGACATTCTATCTGACATATCTTCTGACATTCTTTCTGGCATATCTTCTGACATTCTTTCTGGCATATCTTCTGACATTCTGTCTGGCATATCTTCTGACATTCTTTCTGACATTCTTTCGGGCATTCTATCTAGCATATCTTCTGACATTCTTTCTGGCACTCTATCTGGCAAATATTCTGATATTCTTTCTGGCATATCTTGTGGCATTCAGAACATTCTTTCTGGCATATCTTAGGACATTTTTTCCGGCATTCTATTTGGCATATCTTCTGACATTCTATCTGGCATATCTTCTGACATTTTTTCTGGCATTCTATCTGGCATATCTTCTGACATTCTATCTGACATCTTCTGACATTCTTTCTGGCATATCTTCTCACATTCTGTCTGGCATATCTTCTGACATTCTTTCTGGCATTCTATCTGGCATATCTTCTGACATTTTATCTGACATCTTTTCTCACATTCTTTCCGTTGATATCCGGCAGTGCCCACTGCGATCTGGAAGTCGCGGTTGAGCTCCGGCAGTGCCCACTGCGATCTGGAAGTCGCGGTTGAGGTCCGGCAGTGCCCACTGCGATCTGGAAGTCGCGGTTGGGGTCCGGCAGTGCCCACTGCAACCTGGAAGTCGCGGTTGAGGTCCGGCAGTGCGCACTGGGGATCTTGAGCTCGCGGTGGAGGTCCGGCAGTGCCCACTGAGATCTGGCGCTCGCAGTGGAGGTCCGGCTGTGCCCACTGGGATCTGGACTGCGAGGAGGAGGACGAGGAGGAGATGGAGGAGGAGGCGGAGGAGGAGGAGAACAGCTCTTATAAAATCTAACAACCCTCACCTGGCAGGTGGGGAATAATTAAACAGCAAAATAATTTCACAAAAGGACATGACATCATTCCAAGCAGACTAGGCGGCTTTAGTTGTTGCATCATAGTCGCAGAATCATGCCTGTAAACAGAGGATAAGATGTGCACATAGGTATTTATCATGGCCAAAGCTGCGTCCGTGCCACCATCCCTGCCGCTGCCATTGCAGCAGAAGAAAAGCAATAGGAGAAATTTCCTTCCTTCGACATGAAATCTGCTCAGGGATGAATCTGTTGATTCCCCAGGTTCAGGGAATATCTGTTTTTAGATGTGCAGCTGCAGGAAAAACGATCTTGGGCAATATTGCCGGAAAATCACACACCGCGACTTTTATTGGATGCATCAACTTGGCAGGTTGAAGATGCAAGCTTTGAACCATGTAAATGAAGACATGCGTTCTGAATTGTGATGGATGCAGACTTTGGCTGGCAACTGGTTCTACTTAGGGCGTGAACGAACGAATTTGCCCCCAATCTGTTTTGAAATCGAGCGGTCTTTCTTCCATGGGGTTGGCTTGGGAAGAGTCACATTTGCTCTTACACTTCAATTTTGTGTCAACGTATCTTGGACAACAGGACGAAAGGATAGGATTTCTCATTAAATCTCTGCCTGAACATTCCTTCGGTCAATTATTTTTGGTAGTTTTGGAGTATGACCTAAAATTACCCAGTTTTCAGAATCTCGTCTAATTCTACTAGTTTGCCTGGTTTTGTTTCCTAGTGGCCACACTATCACCACAATTGACATTTTGAATATGACTGAACATGGCTTGCATCCTGGCTGCGTCCCAGGGACATACCACCCTGAACTTCCAAAGTGCCCAGTTAAACTTGCACGCTCTAGAAAGTACATGATTCACTGAAAGTAGCCTTTTCACTTGACCCTGAACAATGATATAGAATGGATATGTATTGATATATATATTTATATACATTTACATATATATATATATACACACCAGTAGAACCCTTAAGATATCCACCAACCACTACAGTATCAGCACAAACGTCCCGGAAGAAAGAACCTTTATACATATACCATGGAGAAACTAGAAGGATAAAAACATATATCATTTATAAGTGACCTTGGGCCCCTGACTCATCAGAACCATTGACTTCAGCTTTGGCCCTGAGTGCCCTTTCTCGCGCTTTCCGGAGAGACTCTTGCACGTTCATGGTCCCCGGATCAGTAACAGTGTTGGCTATGAACATGGCTACTGAATAAATTCACGATTGAAGAAACATGTTTTAAAAGTTTATTGATGACTCCAAAATCACAAGTTTTTCACGCACTTTCACGGTGAAATCACGGGTTTTTCACGCACTTTTCACGCTGAAATCACGCTTGAGATTTTTCTAGGAAATTTCAGAATTTTTGAATTTGAGTCTAAATCGCACTTTCCACGACACACTCGCACATTTTAATTGCACATGAATAGAAACCCCGTGGCCTTTCCCAACCAATAAACTCAAAAATCTAGAGGGAAAGAAGGGGTATGCCTACCATTAGCAATCTCATCTTTTATGTGTGCCTTGAGAGGTTCAATATTTCGCCCAATATGCAGCCGACGCGCAAAATTGTGCGCTACATTTTTTCATCTAAGGAAGTAGGGACATTTTGAGCCTTCATCAATCCTGCCGTGCCCTAATAGTGACAGCTTCCAATGTATACAGCCCATATCGGTCCATTTGCTAGCCAAGTAAAACATGAACGGTGTGAAAGGTTCAAGTTAAACTGGTACTTTGTCAAGGTGCCCAGTTAAACTTGCACGCGGAAGTTCTGGGCCAGGCCATTCTCATATCCCGAGCATTCATATCCCGAGCACCAACGCATATAAATGCACATAACTGCGCCCAAAATTACCCGCAAAACACACGCAAAAATCCGCAAAAATCCGCAAAACGCCCGCAAAAACCCGCAACGCCTGTAAATCCAAGAATCTGGTAAATTTGTATAATTTTTGGAGCGCGCAATTAATCAGAAACCAACTTGGATGTGCGGCTCCATATTTTGAAAGCAAAATGCTGGTGAGAAGATTGGGAGGAGGGCCATGCCGTTGGGAAACACAGCCATGACATACCACGCCTAACTTTTTGGGGAAACGCTCGATACCGATACGACCATAAATTTGATGAAACGCCTGATTGTGCAAAACGATTGATATTTTTTTGGAGTTGGAAGGCCCAGTTGCAGATGTTCAATTTCATTCCTTGGCCTCATCTCAGATGTTGATTTTTATCCCTTGTGTTATCTTACTTGACAAGATGTTCGTCCCTATATTAGTTTTAATGTGGTGCCTTTGCCTCTGGTTTCATCTCATCTCAGATGTTTGTTCATTCCTCAGTCGCATCATACAACCTCCACCGTGTTATGCGGTCTTGCACCAAGTCATGTTATGGCATTCCTGTCGGTCAATTTGTTTTGCAGTCTTATCTACGTATATTTGTGTATTTAAGAAAGGTGATCAATAATGTGTGTGTGTGTGGGTGTGCTTCAGGTATCTTTTTGAGCATCATTTCAGCATCATCAGCTTGGAAACGCATGCCAGATGTATAAATAAGAATATACATTTATATATATAATGCAAATATTATCAGATCATTTTATTCAGTTTAAAATTTTGATATTCATGCTCGTGATTGTATCAAACTTCCCACATACAGCACCCCTTTTTTTGAACATCATCCCCATGTTTGGGGTAGAGGTTTGCTCCCATCAGTACATAGTGATCCCGACTTATGACTTCAAATCATGCCGTGAATGTTCACGCCCCTTTTCTGGCGGGATGTTCGGATGTAATTCGCCATAATGGTTGTGGACATCATCTACCCCCCTTCGCCATAATGGTTGTGGACATCATCTACCCCCCTTCTCTCCGGATAATCAAATACCATAACTATCACCTCAGTTCTTTGTGAGATGTTTTTTGACATGTATGTCAAACTATTACTAATGGCATATGTAATAATATCTGAGTCTTCTCCACTTGTTTTGTCATGTACGTTCTGCTTACTTTGCCATTTTTACGATATTTTTTTTCATTTTTGTTTCTCGGATTTTGTTTGGAGGACCCTTCGCCGGGGCCGCCACCGGAGCCCGAGAAGCCGCCGGGCAGGTGGTCCCTGGACTTCACGTGACCCCCAACGAAAGAACGAAAGTACGACGAAAGAACGAACTGAACGCTGTGGTGATGTGGAGGTGGTCACTTTAGTTATAGATAATATGCTCATATGTTGATATTACTTCATGATTTGATATAGTATAGATGAGATGGCGGATGGTTGTTGCAGCAACAAACCCACAGCCACAACAGTGTCTCTGCGAGAATCTTAGGATGTGAAAGGTCACGAAGGCTTAAGATGTATAAACAATCCCACGTATCAATTCCACCACACGGGTGGTTCCACCGGCCCCATCTTGCCACGACTCCAGGTACACCATCGGCCCAGAAGGCAACGAAGGGTTTTTTGATGGAAAGGTGCAGCTGTTGGATCGACGTGTGTTGGGACCTCAGCAATTATTCGGGATGCATCAAATGTTACCTACAAACAGAAAGCATTGGTAAGCGCATTTGCGCATGAGGGTTGGCCAGTTGCTCACGATGTTTTCTTTTGTCAGATTCCCTTTGAAAGATGCAACAGTCATTCACCCATGCTTTCTCTTTTCAATGTCATCTGAGGTACAACTCCGTGAGGGCCGCCGTCAACAACTTGAACGATGGCCTTATTGCCTCCACCTCAGCATGGCAAAACATGGCAAGTTGTGGTTTGCAGTCTGGCAACATCTGGCAACATCTGGCAACACGGGTTACAGCATGTCACTATATTAATTACTGAGGTGGTTCCCGAAGGGTACTGCGTGGTGTTCTCCGGTTCCGAACAAGGCCTGGGACTTGGCCTGCAGACATCGCCTATGGATTATGGAACGCATGGAACGCATGGAAGTTGAGCCGTGGAGCCGTGCTGGAGCTGTGACAAACTGAGATTACTACCTACTTTGGCGAGAAGACAAGGAAGCCGAAGTCTTTTCTTTGCACTTGTCTCAGGACAATTGTTCGTTCCCATTTTCATGGCATTTCATGGCACGGCGATAAAGTTTCAACAGAAGCACTGAATCCACTGCCGCGAAGTTTGGTCACTGGGAGTCACTGGGGAATCACTGGAATAGATGCTGGCTGTCTCAGGCTGGGTTTGAGCGATCAGTGTCCTGGACGCACAGATAGACCAATGTCGCACCAATGTTGCGACACCGTTGAGAGAAACAAAATCCCATTGATCGATCTATATTTGTGCAAACCTTGCCGGCTTGCACGGGCTATTGAAAATAAAGCTTGCCCAAAAAGGGGGTTTGAATGGTTTTGACGTTTTCAGGTTTGCCAGAACAATGTGTGAATAATCATTGAATGATCATTGAATGATTTCAATGTCTGTGTGCGCCGTGCGCATGGGCATCCGAACATATACGAACATCCTACTCTAGTCACCAACAAGTCCAAGTAGCAGGGAAATTGCTATAAGGTGTCAGTTGCAAAGCCCACAGTTGCCTTTGCTGTCAGAAACGTTGTCGCCAATTGTTGTATAGGTCAGCAGAGCCATTGACGCCAACACGCTCGTCAAGCGATTTGGGAGTCGCTTTGTCTCATGAAGATCTGCAGGAGTTTGAGAAATGGGGACGAACATCTCGACGGGTGGCTCAAAAAAAAATCGGATTTGGTAATGGAAATTGTAGAAACTGGTATGAAACTAAGTTCAAATACGAAGCAAAAGTATAGATTGAACACGATTGAGCGAAAATTATCCCTGAGTGATGCCTGAGTGAGAAAAAAAATAAACAGCAAAACAGTTCCACGAAAGGACATAACATCATCCCAAGCGGACTAGGCGGCTTGAGTACATCATAGTCGCAGAATCATGCCTGTAAGCAGAGGATAAGATGTGCACATAGGTATTTATCATGGCCAAAGCTTCGTCCGTGCCACCACCCCTGCCGCCGCCATTGCAGCAGAAGAAAATCAATAGGAGAAACTTTCGACATAAAATCTGCTCAGGGATGCATCTGTTGATTTCCCAGGTTCAGTGAATATCTGTTTTTAGATCTTTTTGTAGACATGTCATTGTAAATCCCTTGTGAAATCGGGAACCGTGATTTCGATGCATCAACCCGTAATGTGAGAAACCGAAGTAACCGAAGCATGCATGACGAACCCGGGTTTCTCATGTTTTCTAAAGGATGTAGTTCGCTAGTTAATGCCGAACAGGTGGTACCATCTACGGCCGCATCAAAAGCTGCTGAATCTCCAAAACCAGCTCCTGTTCTGACCTCAGCGTTGCTTGTGACTTGTTCCTGCAGTCAGTTCCATTTGCCCAGATGCGTAGCCATGGACATGGCCGGTGACCAATGACGTTTGCATTTAGATTTGTTGGATTGGGATAGCTTTTTGATGCTTTTTGGTGCTGCTACGGTAGAGTTTTATTGTATACTTAAGAGGAAACTTCGATTGTTATTGGGACATGACGCAGTCAAATCTTCATGTTGGGGATGGATCCATCTCCAGATCCATCTCGCTGTGCAAGACGTGTGCTGTGCTGCCAGGCATCTGCCTCGACTGACATGTGATCGGTGGGGAACTCAGGATCTTTGGGATGGATCAAAACTAATTGTCATATGTTTTGGGGTATGAAAATCAATCAACATCAGCTAGTTTGGTGCCAACTGACCCATAACATCCCAAAACCACATTTTGCCTCGAAAACAATTTCCGTATTCAAACAATGACTGCAATCTTGTTTCGAATCACTCCATTGATTCAGGATTTTGGGTACTTGTGGGCATTGTACTTGTCTTTACCCACCGAAACCTCAGTGTGTCTATGGCTGACGCTTTGGAAGCTGCACTGCCAGTTCTTAGGTGGAGGCACAGCAAGGACACTTGTTGTTGAGCTTCATCAGTGGTGAGATTCTTGCCTCAAACAGTTATTGATTGATGTGTTTTAATGTGTGGTTTTGGGGATCAGATCTGCTTTGAACAGGGGGCGACACAGTCAAGATTTCCAATGCTTCGTGGGGTTGATGACTGAGGATTACTGCGTATATGAGGGCAGTGAAGAATCATCTGGAAGCTTGAAACATACCGGTTTTCATGGTTGAAGCAACCGTCGGCCAAAGTTTTGCTGACCTGACACGGATAGGATTGCTCCGTGCCAAAGGCATGGTAGCATTCTGCACCTCGGAATATGGTGCATACACTGGTGTAGGATATGAAACTTTCCATGAGCTTGAATTTGCTCATGACCACCAGTTGCTCTTGTTTCCGATTAGGCTCTGTGATGAGTGGCCACCAGCGCCGCAGAACAACGAACGAGGCATCTATCAGAATCAATTGGTGTTCAAAAAAAGCCTGGTGTTCATAGATGATCGGCAGATGACTCGGGCCCAATGAGTTGCTGATCAGATCGCTGAATCAGTGGCGCGCATGGGAATCTTCTCCAGCTAAACTGTCTTCAAATAGATTGCTACATAATTATGCTTGAAAAATCGGAGCAGATTGTTGGAGAATATTCCTGGAGCCTCCTCAGCTCATTCTTTCTGCCACTCAAGTCGCAAAAAGATGCGCAGAGCATCCGATACAGACGCTGTCACAAGAATTTGTATTATTGAAACGGATAGGTTTCCAGTTTGGACCGGATTTTTGCCCATCTTAGGGAGCCGGAGGCCCGTGATGTAAAAGGCCTAAAAGACCACCGGTATGCCAATTGGCGATCCCACCTCGTGTCACATTTGTTCGCTCCGAAGTCAACGTTGTACTTGGCCAAGCTCACAGCTTGTCAATGAGGGTTCGACATTGATAGGGACTCAACCTTTGCAGCTCATTTGGGACCTGTACAGAAATTTGTCAAATCTCCTTTGCTCATTCCCTTCCTTGCATAACGCCCTTTGCAGCTCCACAGTGGAACAAGGCTTGATGATGTGGACTGTGGAACCTCTGTGGCTAAACGCAGGCAGCTGGGACCCGGCTGCGAGCAGTTTCCAAAACCTAGTGGAGTGGTTTTGCTCAGCTTATCCCCATCCCTATCAGGCCCTGGGATCAACCCTATCTTCCAATTTGCTTGATCCACATAGATCCCCTGCGGTGGACTTTTCAAGTTGGTAATGTGGAATGTAGTGGAACACCAGTCAAAACGGGGGCCGCTCACCCACATGGATGCCCTGCTGCAAGGCTGACATAACAGCGATGCCATTCTGGACTTGATCAAGTTTACAGGCGAGTAACCGATGGTTGGCGTGCAGCATGCCTGACATGGACACATCATATGTGGACATGTTGGTGGTGGAGTGGGTGAATCTTCCCCTACGGGCGAAGCAGATGCTTCAGATATCATCAATACCTGCCTGTGCCAGCTGAATGTCAGCGACGCGGGCACACTACTTAATTACTGTTGAAAGCCAGTACAACCACAAAGGGCAATGTGAATGTATGTTTTTTGAGATTGGTTCCCCTTCCAAAAACAGTACCTTTTCCGTCCTTTTCCTGGATTTTCCTGGCAGATCTGATCCTTCAACCTCAGCTCATAGGGTCTCGCAAGGTCAGTACCAAGAGCGCCCTGCTGTCTGCAGTTTGACGATCGGAAAAAGATGCGGACGGTTGGTCAGTGAAGTGGTTGCCCAGTCAAAGCCCAATCAACCCGGAAGATATCCCCAGGTCAAGCACTAGCGTTGCATGATTCTATGGCTGCGGTGGAAACATCAGCACGAAGAGCAGCGGGCAAGCTTTCTGGAAGGTTCCAGGCAGATGAAGGTAGATTTTTCATGTTTGATGACATTGGTGATGATGATGAAGAAGATGAAGTAGTCTTGCCTGTGTTCATTCAGAAGCGACGTGCTGTATCGATAGTTTCACTACAGACTGGCACTCCGATGATACACACATGCGGATTTTAATCCAAAACGGCCAGAAAAAGATGGAAACGCATTCAGTACTATAGTATGCATCTATTTTGTGAAAACACAGTGGAAACAAGGCTTCAAACCAATCCCCAGAACTTCCGAGGCAAACAAGAATGGTAGAAAACTTCAACACAATGCGACATGATGAACTAGGCACTGAGTCTGGAAGGTCTTTTGGAACACCACGAAGTGTAAACATACAGGATCTGATGTTTCAGAGTTGTCCCTTTAGCACTGTACATGGGCCTTGGCAAAACAGTCACTGCCCATGTTTGCAGTTTGGATTTCTGCCCAATGGCTGCAGCTGACCAGTCGAGTCATTCGAGTGGCTTGGCGCTATCCGTCATTGCCCTTTTCTGATGCTTTTTGACGTTGTTTCTTAACTTTTTTTTTGCATTATATAAATAACTATAATCCCGATGATATCCGTATTGAATATGATTGAATATTGTCCCTCTTTAATACCGAATGATTTACGGATGTAATAAGGATGTAATTATATATACCACATTAATCAAACCACAATGATTTACAATAGGGATTTTGCCTTGTGATTTGATTGCGATTGAGACATTTTCTCCTGAACATGTCTCCTGGAAGCTCCAGTCATCTCCAGCCATCTTGCCAGCAATTTTTGGATGGAACAAAGGGTATCATGGTTGAAAAAACGAGTGGTTTTCAACTAGTCAAAAGGCCATGGTCCATGGTTATGGTTCAACCTCAAAGGGTATCATGGTTCAAACCACTATGTGGATTTCACTTGAGGCTACCAGAGAAGCTAGACAGTGTCAGGGCTCCAGAAGATGAAGAAACCTAAGCCTGCTCAGGCCTCGCCTGTCATCAGCTTCTTTCATCCGCTTTATTTACAGAAAAGTCCTGCCCGCTAACCGAAGAATTCGGCCAACACTGTGCTTAGAAGGGCAGGATGGCGGGCCTTGTGGCCTTGTCCGTAATGAGATTCTTGAACTTTTCATCATCCGATAGTGGTGAATGTGGTGAAAACAACAGCTTCAACGGCGCTTAGCACTCCTGGCGCACAGTTCTCTTTCGCTCCAGGCCCAAACAGAGCACCAGCTGGCGCAGCAGTGCCAGAGGCGACATCGGAGTGTTGAGCCACTGATTTGGTGCCTCTTGCATCTGGTTGTTTTTGCCCAAAATGCTGAGTTTGAAGAGTTTAACATGTTGTCCGCAACCTTAACGTTCGCCCAGACTCATCATTGTGACATAACAGAGACAATTCTGTGTTGCTGGGAAGTTGCGAATCCAAGCAAGGCCAAGGGGGAGAATTAGGCCACGGTGGCATGTGAAAGATACCTCGAATACAGTTATCTTCATGAGGAAACAATATCACCTGATCATCATGAGGGATCAAAATCCGCCACCCCCTATGACCAATATGCTGAAGGGGCTAACAACACGCCAACCTCTATTGCCAACATGTTGAATCGGGTAATTACATCAACATTATCTTAATGAGGGAACAAAATCCGCCACCCCCTATGACCAATATGCTGAACGGGCTAACAACATCAACTTTATCTTCATGAGGGATCAAAATCCGCCACATCCTCAGAACAATATGTTGATTGGGGAAATATCATCAAATTTATCTTCATGAGGGATCAAAATTAGCCACCCCCTCTGAACAATACGTTGATTGCGGGACATCAACTCCGGGCAAACGTCCCGGTTGCAGCGAACATGTTTAACAATCCAACAGAATCCAACTCTGCAATGATTTTCCGCCTCATCTTTTCAATCTTTTCAAGTGTCTCACAAGTTGGATCAACGCCGAGCCAGGGTGAGATGGAGCTTGGCCCTGAGCCAACACACAGATTGCTGCAAGATGTTTAGAAGGCCGGAGTTTTTTTGTGCTTGGCAAACCTTCGGGCCCAGTCATGACATATGAAAGATCACAAAAGAATTATCCTCTGGTAAATTAACATAGACCCTGAAAATTACTATTTTTAACTGGAAACTAATCTTCCAACCCCTATCTGGCAGGGTCGAACTGTTAATTTACCAGGGAGAAGAACATAATCAGACCTCGTATTTTAATGGATGAACATCCAGCTATACTGTAGCTATGTTGAGATGACAACCAGGGTGAATTGACCTCACATTGTTGATCCACCAGTGGAAGGAGGGTGCCGGTCTCAATCATTATTTCCTACCTTGCGGCAACACGCGGTACATCGAGGTACCAAGTGGCTATGAAACATAGCACTGCGAAATTCTCCCAGGCTGGGCACCAAGAATTCAAAATCATCCGCCGGATAGCCTGGATTTCAAATGTTTGACCGATACGGCCCCTTGAAATATGGTGGGCGAAACCGACCAATATGGGTCTGTGGCGTTCAAAATCTTTTTCGAGACCAATTTATCAGAGGGTTATCTTACCGTGATAACGCGAAAGCCGTGTGAACTTTAGAACACAGGCATTTTGACCACGGCTCACGTGGGATTTGACCAAGTATGGATCCACCTAACTCCAACCAGGTGACATGACAGCCTTCGACTTGGCCTTGAAGTACGCTCCTGACCGGTTGCGGACTTGTGGAGGCCGGGTGTGGCGAACCACCTGCCATGCAGGAGAAAGCTTCCACAGCAGGTTTTTGGAGTTGAAACTGCCTCAATTTCTGATGGCTGGAGAAAGATGACTTGGACATTGATCTGATAACTTCAATCTGCTCCTGAAGAATTTTGTTCGGGTTCAGTCAGAGCATCTTCCCTGGCAAGTTTGTGCAAAGTGTGTACTAGTAGATACAAATAATGAGGTGATGATTAGGCGTTGAAGTGCGTAGGTATAGATCTAGAATCCAGAGCACGCTTCAAACTCAAATTGTATTCTTGACTTCTGCACCCGGTTCAGTGCGCAAGCATGTTTTGGTTCTTTGGTGGTTGTGCAGTGGCGACGCTTCAGCTATCTAACCCACCCTCAAATTTGATCCTCCAAACTTGAGACAAGAAACACAAGGCCCCACAAAGGTACTACGCTTCTGGGGAAGTGTGACATGATCTGAGACCTGCAAATCTCATTGAGTCTTGGATGTTTCTTTTTTCCGGATGATCGAGAAAGGGTGTGATTTTCTGGTGATAATGTTGATGATGATTTAGGACATTTAGGATTGTAATGTAGTCTCTTTTGCTTGAATTTCCGGATGATTTTTAGGGATGTGAAGGGGGTATAAGACCTGCATGTTAGAAAGATACAGTGAGATATAGTGAGATATAGCGAGATATAGTGAGATACATAACATATCATAATAATTCATATTTGGATATAGTTGGGTTTTGTGAAGACATGGTACAATCCATACAAAGTCACAGATCTTTCAACATCTTTCAACATCTTGGCTTTGGGTGTAGAGATCTGGATCCAGATCATGAAATAAACACGAAGATACATGAACTAAGCTGATTTCTTGGCTCTTTGGCCAACTCTGGCCACTCTTTAATGATTTTCCCGACTGTTTCATCTAAAGATTCACCACATTTTACAACATCTGACCATCATTTTGCCATAATTTTGATCATTTTGCCCGTGTTTTCCCAGCGCAAAAGATGGCATTTCCACCAGGGACGTGAAGAGCGTCGGCTCCCAAAAGAATGCTCCGATGCTTCGTGGCGTCGCATGCTCCAAGAAGGCACCCAACCAGTCGCCAGGTGAAAAAGTGGGCGTGGGAGGCCTATGGTTAGGGGGATCGGCCATTAATAACCATTAACCATCTATAAAATGCATTGATACTATCATTGGGACCACCCCATTTTTTGGGTAAAGATTAGGGTTTTCTACAGATGTTCCGTTAAACCATTCCATTGACAACATGGAAACATATGGAAACTATTGGAATCACATGATATCAAATAATATATCTGAAAATCATCACAGATCATATCAAATTCACTTTGATGGGCCATAGTGGGCTTTGGTGTAGTGACACCTGATGACACATGAATAGCATGGCATGTTCTCCACTCCCCGTGAACCTTGGAGGTTGCCAGCTCCAATAGGAGACCACTTCAGAGCTCTAAGTTGGCGCTCACAAGAGCATTAGGAAGAATTTCTTTGTTTGAATCAAAAGTGCATATTTTTTAAAAATCAAAGCTGACTTTTCGTGGCAAGAAACGGTGGTATTTCAGAGCTGCCGGCCAGAACTACGGCTCCCGAATTGGCCCAGAGCCCTTCGGCGATTCCTTCCGTTGCAGCCTCAGATAACTCAACAGTTCCTCTCAAGTCATCAACTGATCATCAACTGATCATCAACTGATCATCCATTGATCTCCGAATTCGCAGATTTTGCAGAGCAAAATATGTGCAATTTGCAGGTGCCAAGTACCTCAATGGAGTGAAGAAGCATCCAGTGGCCACGGTTCGCCATGACTGAAGTTGGATCATGATGATCATGGCAACGTGAAAACGTGAACCCTGTCGGTAGTGATTGAAATGCCAGGCGCCCACATCACTCATGGACACCATCTCAGATTGAGGAGACACCTGGGTGGCTACGATTTTTTGGATTTCTTTGAGGGATTCCTTCCCACCACATGGCAACTTGAATATGGTGTCATGATGATCCAGTGGGATTTGGGGGATATGATCATCACTGATTTGATTAATATCCTATCATCAATGATGATTATAACTGGGGGATATGATAATCATGATAATCTTAATCCCACTATGATACTATAATGTAATCATGATGATAAGAGTTTCTTTTGGGATCTACTTTTCGGGTTCCTTTTGTTGCTGAAGCCAGTGGACTTCAGCATTTTCGGCCAGACCTTAGGAGTGGATGCCACGATTGCCCCACAGCTGCTGCCATGTTTCACCGGTCCAAAGAGTACGTTGGCCAAGCCAAGAAACCAATGATTTGTTTGGGCCAAAAGAAAAAATGAGAGCATGGCAGGGTCTCATCTAGATTTGAACATCCTGAGGAAAGTGTGGATTTGTGCATGCTTGGAATCACATGATGGGTTTCTCTCAAAACTTGGTATTCTCGTATTCTGCAAAATCAAAGTGTGGATCGGAACTATGTTTGATCAAGCAATGGCAGTACACATGCTTGCTGGTAGCAAGAACGAAGAAGTGAGAAACCAAATGAAACCAATAGTTGGCGAATGAGCAATTGAGAAGGCATTGCAATGTGCTTAAACATCTTGAACACAACAAGAGCACTGCACAGGTATAACACCATCCCATTGGGCAATTTGCATTCCCTGATATTCCCCAAACTTGGATGGTTTGAGGCTAAAGATGAATGTAATAACAATGGTTTGAATAGCCATTTGAATAGCCATTTCTAGCCCAAAAACTCCAAAGACTCCGCCCATATCAAGCAGAACAGCATATATTGCCGGCCACTGCGGGCTTCCCTGCCGCCTTCATGACGGCAGGCTGGAATGCCTGGGAAGTGTTAGAAAACTGCATGTCTCCCCAAAATGGCTTTGCTGATCGTTTTTGAGCTGCTAAACCATGACATGTTAGTTGAAACATGCTTGCAACAAAGCCGGCCTTTCAGCCATTACTGTACAGCCATTAGATAGAAAGCTCCTTCAAGAGCTCTATTGCAGCCCAAGATGCGGGTCTACTACTTTGGGGTCCGCGTCAACTGGGACAAGTTGTTGGCCATCGATCAACAAAAAGAAAGCTTCAAAGCCCAAATCTTCGTGGAAGCTACGTTGCTACATCCCCAAAAAGTGCGCGAGTGTGATGAGAAAGATGTCCTGAAATTCTTCACAAGGGCCACCGTGGAGAATAGCTTAGCGAAGCCGAAGGATGACGAATTTCCGACACAGGATGACAAAAAGAACTGGAGATTTGTGTGGCTCATCCATGGTGAGTTTGGGGAAGAGTTGGAGCTGCAAAACTTCCCATTCGACACCCAGGACCTCTCTGTCATGCTCCGCTTTGGATGGTCCCTCAGCCGACACCATCCGGCCATAGCACACAGTTTTTCAGTCCCAGAAGGTTGGGAGTTGCTGGGTGGGGATCCGGCCGAGGCCTTGCAAAGACCGCAAGGAGGTACAGGTGCGCTTCGTCGACTCTCGCAAATCCAAGGTGTGGACTTTAGGGGAAAAAAATAAAGAAAAATACCAAAAACACCATAGACTCAACATGAACTGGTCGTTGTAGGATCTTGTAGGTTTGATGGCAGGTTTTTGATGCTATCCCATATGAGGCTCTCGCGCAGGGTGAAATGTCCATCGAGACTTGCCACAGCTTGGTACTGATCCTGAAATACGCCTGTATCATATTACACCATATTACACATGAATGGTCTGAATGGTTCAGATCTATGAGTTTTTTATGGAAGGTGTCAAGAGGTGATTCTCAGAGATGGTATGCAGCCTTTGTATTCCCAGGCATGCCAGATATCACGAAAGCGAGCTTCTGCTAGCTGAAGTCCCTCTTGCTTTAGACAGATGAGTTTGCGAGTATACTGGGTGTTTTCATGCCAAGCTCCCTGCCAAGCTAGCTTTCGTAACCTACCCCGCCTCAAGATGCCTTAAGTAAAGCTGAGCCCCATGTTTTGAATGTTTTGAATGCAAGCTACGCAACATATGCAACCTGAAGATCTCTTCAGGTGTTCGTGAACATCTTCTGCTTGAAGAACGCATGGACCGAGCCAAAGGCCGTTGATGTCAGATTTGGCTTCACCAAGATCGATGAAAATTGGAAGCCCACGCCGGAGGAGCCAGAAATACCAGATCAGTTTCCCCTCATTTGGATTCGCTGTCAGGTGGGCCGAAAACCCAAGATGCTCGGCACAGACACCTGCTTTTTGTAGTCTGTGATTTTGGAGACAACTTGATGTGGGTTCAGGGACGCGTGAAAGGTTTGCGCAAGCTTGGGGTCTGGAATCATTTGTAAAAAGGAATCAGGGTCCACACCGGGGGGGTCCTTAAATGGGGGTCCCCAAGAATGGATGGTTTATAATGGAAAATCCATGAAAATCCCTAAACATGGATGATAACTGGGGGGTACCCCCATGACTCAGGAAACCTCCAAATACAGCCGTTGAAGAAACGCCAGGTTTTATTTGCTGAATGTGGTTTTACCTGTCGCCTCCATTGTCTTCGCGAGCATCTCTTCGCTTGCTGTTTTTGAGGATATGGGTGGACGGCTTGGTGCAACCTTAACGTTACTGCTGACGGCAGTGGCTTATAAGTACCTTGTGGCCGAGATGGTGCCTCGACTGAGATCATCTGAGATCATCAGTATATCTTAGAATATCTGACAATGATGATGATTTACAGATTATTACAGGATCATATTCTACGATCCTGTGAATGATCTGTAATATCTGTATATCTCAAGATCATTTACAATCTTGATTTGCCGAATTTGCCCTCTGGGCCCTAGGTCCATTTGAAGAAAACTAAAATGTTCGCCCGCGTCAGGTGCCAAGGATAAGCTACAACACGCTGTTAGACTGGTACGTCCTCATTTGTTGGGCTTTCCTGCTTCTCATGGTGCTGGGAAATTGCTTCGTGCATCACGATGCCAAAACCGCAGTGGGCTTTACATTTGGCTTCTCAGCTTGAATCAAGGTGCAAAAGGGAGGTTCCCTAGCCGGCGATCGTTGGTTGGGACTCGGAATATTTGGAGGATGATGAGGATGAATCTATCAAGCAATATTACTCAGCGTATTTGGTTTATTTTGGTTTTGTATCAAAGGGATATTCAACGAGAACGAGGAAATCTTCAGGCTGTAAGCCCTTCTTGAGCAGCTTATTAAGCAGCTTATTCCCAACCTTGGATTGATGTTGATGCAGATCGGCGCCACATCGACCATCATCTTGTTTGGGGCCAGCGCCCTACAACCAAGGTGCGCTCTTTGCGTTCTTTAACGCCGTGTTTGCCGTTGTTTGCCTCAGAACGCACCGTGTGGAGCGTCAGCGTTTGGAGATTTCAGATGACCACGGCGACCATGGAGAACCCTTCCTTGGTGCGACCAGTTCGGATGAGGAGAATGAGGCCTTGGTGATGTACTACACGGATGACTTCAACACGCAAGACCCTCAAAACCTCACTCGCACTTTGGAGGAAGTGAAGGCCCTGCCGAAAGAAACATGTAACGGAGGGAGCATGAGTCCAAGCAGTGTGTCGACAGCTGGCAGTTATACCAGTGAGTGGCAGAGGCACAGAATGTGATCGCAGCACTTCCGTCCACTAAATGTGCAGTGTTGGCTGCATTAAAATTTTGAATCCTTAGTTACCTTAGTTCTTGAATCTTTTTGTTGAATCTTTCCAGACCCCAAACGGGGCAGCTGGAACATCGCGGCTTCCGTCTGGCGCCGGATTTTCCAGAACGAGCCATAGAACTTGCGCGATCAGTTCGGAGCAAGTGGCGTCACACTTCGCAGTGCTGGAAGTTCACCCATTCGGTGCCCGGAGGCAAAAGGAGCTTGTTGGGTGAATTGGGTGAAGGGCTGCCTGCACTTCAGCCTGATATTTTATATCCTTTAATATTCCTTTGTGACATTCATGACTCATGATATACATATGATTATAATATAATATATATATATACATACATATGTACATTATGTAACATGTATATTACTGTAAAGTTGGATGCACTGGGATACGTCTTGATACGTGTTGTCCAAGAGAGGAGGACTTGGCAGACATGGGAGATGTGGAAGACATGACGGAGAAGTGGCTCCTTGTGGCCAGTAACTTGCAGAGCTGTGGGAGTGAACAGGTCGTTTTTTTTTCCGCCTGTGTTTTTGCCAGTCTTCAACACTCCTGGAGGCCCACGGACAAGACATGGGTGGCAAAGACTGGGCGGTTAGGCCAGAGGCGTATTCATGGACTGCGTGTGTTTAAGTCAACCGTTGGCTACTGTATGATTTGTAACGCTTTGAAGCCGGGAAATTCCTGCTGTTCGAGTCAACGAAGTGCGAATGACATTCTGTTCATGACCAGATTTGTTGTCTTCGCCTAACAATCAAGTACTCCAAAGTCAATCTGTTGCCTCATATTGCCTAATGTTGCCTCCTTACAACCTTGTTGTTCCTTGGAGAGTTTGGCCGCTTGTTTGACATTGTATATACATTCCTTTGTCAAGGCGGAGGAGAATAACTTTTGCCAGAAATTAGCGAGACTGTTACAGTCCGACAATGTGAGTGCCAGAAATTGAGGAAAATCTGCAGAAGTATTCTGGCAAGACACTTAATGCGATGGTGGAGTGAAGCGCTTGGCACGAAGAGACATCAGACACGGATTGGCACCTGAACATGCTGCACTGAAACCACTACAGGAGCTATAGGACTGCTAGGCTCAACTCGTTGCAGATCTCTAGGCCCTCAAGATGCTGAAGTCTTCGATTCAGGGGACGATGTCATGCCAATCCTCGAGGTGCCGTGCCATAGACGCAGTTCGCAGAAGGGTTCTCAGGGCATCTGGAAAGACAGGGAAAGATGATTTTGAGAAAACTTTTTCTCAACAATAGTTGTAATGATGTAGTAGTCATTTGGGTGGGTCCGGGTTGGTTGCAAACAGACTTGCTATTTAGTATTTCTTGCTATCAGGGGCAGCCAAAGACACTACGAGCTGCTTGCCACTTGAAGCTACCAGTAGAGAAGCTAGACAGTGTCAGGACTTGACTGACAAAATGCGCAAGTTTCATTCTGCTAACTTCAAGATACTTGAAGTTTCCAGGTAGAACGGGCTTACATTTCACTCCACAAATTGCGTCATTTTTGCAGCTCTTCAGTGCAGGATGAAAGAGAGGGATGCAGAGAAGAGTCCTATGGCTGCTCCAGAAGACGAAGAAACCTAAGCCTGCTCAGGCCTCGCCTGCCATCAGCTTCTTTCATCCGCTTTATTTCCAGAAAAGTCTTGCCCGCTAACCGCTAACCGAAGAATTCGGCCAGCACTGTGCTTAGAAGGGCAGGATGGCGGGCCTTGTGGCCTTGTCCGTAATGAGATTCTTGAACTTTTCATCATCCGATAGTGGTGAATGTGGTGAAAACAACAGCTTCAACGGCGCTTAGCACTTCTGGCTTGTTCTCTTTCACTCCAGGCGCAAACAGAGCACCAGCTGGCGCAGTCCCAGAGGCGACATCGGAGTGTTGAGCCACTGATTTGGTGATTTGGTTGTTGCATCTGGTTGTTTTTGCCCAAAATGCTGAGTTCCAAGAGTTTTAACATGTTTAACATGTTTAACAATCCAACAGAATCCAACTCTGCAATGATTTTCCGCCTCATCTTTTCAATCTTTTCAAGCTCACAAGTTGGATCAACGCCGAGCCAGGGTGAGATGGAGCTTGGCCCTGACATATGAAAGATCACAAAAAAATTATCCTCTGGTAAATTAACATAGACCCTGAAAATTACTATTTTTAACTGGAAACTAGTCTTCCAACCCCTATCTGGCAGGGTCTATGTTAATTTACCAGAGGGTAGAACATAATCAGAAACAAAAGTCCTGACATATGAAAGATCACAAAAAAATTATCCTCTGGTAAATTAACATAGACCTGAAAATTACTATTTTTAACTGGAAACTAATCTTCCAACCCCTGGCAGGGTCTATGTTAATTTACCAGAGGGTAGAACATAATCAGAAACAAAAGTCCTGACATATGAAAGATCACAAAAGAATTATCCTCCGGTAAATTAACATAGACCCTGAAAATTACTATTTTTTTAATGGAAACTAATCTTCCAACCCCTATCTGGCAGGGTCTATGTTAATTTACCAGAGGGTAGAACATAATCAGACCTCGTAGTTCAATGGATGAACATCCAGCTATACTGTAGCTATGTTGAGATGACAACTAGGATAACTAGGGGACCGGGGTGAAGTGACCTCACATTGTTGATCCACCAGTGGAAGGAGGGTGCCAAGTGCCTATCAAACATAGCACTGTGAAATTCTCCCAGGTTGGGCACCAAAAATGCCATAAATCATCTGCCGGATAGCCTGGATTTCAAATGTTTGACCGATACGGCCCCTTGAAATATGGTGGGCGAAACCGACCAATATGGGTCTGTGGCGTTCAAAATCTTTTTCGAGACCAATTTATCAGAGGGTTATCTTACCGTGATAACGCGAAAGCCGTGTGAACTTTAGAACACAGGCATTTTGACCACGGCTCACGTGGGATTTGACCGGTCAAGTATGGATCCACCCAACTCCAACCAGGTGACATGACAGCCTTCGACTTGGCCTTGAAGTATGCTCCCGACCGGTTGCGGACTTGTGGAGGCGGGGTGTGGCGAACCACCTGCCATACAGGAGAAAGCTTCCACAGGTTTTTGGAGTTGAAACTGCCTCAATTTCTGATGGCTGGAGAAAGATGACTCGGACATTCATCTGATAACTTCAATCTGCTCCTGAAGAATTTTGTTCGGGTTCAGTCAGAGCATCTTCCCTGGCAAGTTTGTGCAACGTGTGTACTATAGATACAAATAATGAGGTGATGATTAGGCGTTGAAGTGCGTAGGTATAGATCTAGAATCCAGAGTACGCTTCAAACTCAAATTGTATACTCTTGACTTCTGCACCCGGTTCAGTGCACAAGCATGTTTTGTTTCTTTGGTGGTTGTGCAGTGGCGACGCTTCAGCTATCTAACCCACCATCAAATTTGATCCTCCAGACTTGAGACAAGAAACACAAGGCCCCACAAAGGTACTACGCTTCTGCAGAAGTGTGACATGATCTGAGAGCTGCAAATCTCATTGAGTCTTGGATGTTTCTTTTTTTCCGGATGATCGAGACAGGGTGTGATTTTCTGGTGATAATGTTGATGATGATTTAGGACATTTAGGATTATAATGTAGTCTCTCTTGCTTGAATTTCCGGATGATTTTTTTGAACAATTCTCGCCCCAGGAGGAAGGCCTTGTCAGGATCCCTGGATGCCAGAGTTGATTCGGATCGCGGTGTTCGTGGGGCCCGAAATCTCCAATCCTCTCGGGGATCATCGTCTATGAGTCATCTCAGTGGGAACAACAGATTTGCGGCTCATTGGGCTCCAATGACTTGAACCAATCCATGGCGAGGTGCGCCACCCAATGACAGCAGCCATGAGGTGAAGCACTTGTGCCCTGGGCCTTGAGAACTGGGGTTGCTGGGGTGTGGTCATCTGGAGTTAGTTGTTGTAGACTGCCGAGATATGCCGAAATGACGATCTGAAGCACTTTGCCGCCGCCAAGCCGTTGGATTAAAATGTTTTGAAGAACTCCTGCAGCTGTACTGGCTTGCATATTTCTGGAAGCATGCTTCAGGTGCACTTGATTCACATGCCATGTGATTCGCATGGGCTGCATCAAGCCAGTTTGTCCCAGAAAACCCATTGGAATCTGCTTCACGTGACCAGTCCTGAACAGTACTCGTTTCACCACACGTGTTCTCGTTTCCGCCTGGCCATGGCCACACGACAAAACATCTGTGAAATCTCAGGTGGGATTTCAGGGGTGTCATTCTGTGTCCAAGCTCGATGGTGGTTTTGGAACGATGAATTGAGAGTTGCACGGTGTGAAGCTGATGGGCTGATGAACAGATCTATGAAGCCATGTCACGAATCATGTTCCTTTCCATGATGGCAATCCACATGGTCAGTCTGCAGGTTGACCAACTTTGTCGTTTCAACCATCTCCGCTTTATCGATCAGCTGGATCCTCTGGGCTTCCCTGGAGGCCGACTGAGCAAGATGGGCGCTTTCAACCTCTCTGTCTGTTAGTCAAGATATGATGACGCAGCAGTGGATCTGGTTCCCTTCATCATTGGGTGTTTGTTCATGGGTTCAATATTGTTCAATTTCTGTTCGCACCCAACACACCTGTTTCCGGCTTTAGTAAAGGGACCATGGTTGAGGCATTGGCCTTGTCTCAGTCAGATCTTTTGCAAAGTGGTTCTTGCAGCACAGTGCTCACACCCAATATGAAGTGCACCTCAGTCATGTAGCCAGGTTTGGTGCAGAATCAGCTAAAATCTTTAACCCCAGGGTTTCAGTTGGCAAAGGCACAAGTCAATCACAGTTGAGCCATTTGAGGTCTCCTTTCATGTTCCGCCAGGCCTACGAGACTGAGGCAAAAGCATGTCCAGATCTCAGGCTTTTAAAGTTTTCTAATCATCTTCCACTTCAGATACCGGTAGAACTTGCATGCGCCCTGCACCACCCAGGCCTGTGCATGCATGCTTTTTGCGAACCTGCTGCGCTGTTGTTGTCAATGAACATGACCCGCACACATTCACGTTGTAATGCAACATCAGGCGACACATTGCGTTCCAAAGGTCGCACTTGAAACTGCACACTTCAGACTCCACACTTCATCTTCATCTCATCTCATCTGAGCTCTTCTCATTTCATCTAAGCTCTTCTCATCTAATCTAAGCTCTTCTCATCTCTTCGCATATGTCATCCAAGTTATTCTCGACCATTTTTATCTCATCTGAGCACTGCTCAATCTTTCTCATCTCATCGCAGCTCTTCTTAACTCATCTCAGCTCTTCGTACGTCAAAAAGCTTTTACTGTCAGAGAAAAGCTCTTACACGCAATAAGCGTTGCACGCAGAAAGCTTTTGCACAGAGAAGCTTTTGCACACAGAAGCTTTTGGACACAGATGTGTTTATATAGAAGACCTTTTACACAGAAAAGCTTTTACACATGGCATGTGTTTATACAGAGAAGCTTTTCCACACAGAAAGCTTTTAGACACAGCAAGCTTTTACACAAAGACCCTTGTACGAACAAAATGGCAACAGAGTGCACAAAGCACTTCCCTGTACTACTTTGAGCTACAAGACTTGCGCAAATTTCTTCCCAGTACTACATTGTACTACGAGCCTTGCACAAAGTACTGTACTACTTTGTACTACAAACGGTTGCACAAAGCACTTCCCAGTATTACTTTGTACTACAAAGCTTGCGCGTAGTCTTGCCTGTACTACTTTGATTGTACTACAAGACTTGCACAAAGGAATCTCCAGTCCTACTTTGTACTACAAAGCTTTCACAAAGCACTCTCTAGTACTACTTTGTACTACAAAGCTGGACAAAACACTTCCCAGTACTACTTTAAGTACACAAACGAGGTGCCCTTTATCGTACACTAAAAAAACATCCTCCCCAACACACGTCCCATGCGATATGCATGCAGCCATTAAGACTAGACCAAACTACACAAGACTGGGCTACACCAGACCACACACTACACAAGACTAGACCACACTTGACACTACACAAGACTGGGCTACACTAGAACACACACACACACAAAACGAGACTAAGACCACGCTACACAAGTCACAAGACTAGACTACACTAGATCACACTACACAAGACTAGACTACACTAGATCACACTACACAAGACCAGGCTACATCAGACCACACACTACACAAGACTAGACTATATACACTTGACACTACACAAGACTAGACTATGACACTACACAAGACTGGACTACACTAGAACACACCCAAAACGAGACTAAGACCACACTACACAAGACTAGACTTCACTAGACACTACACAAGACTAGACTACACTACATCACACTACACAAGACCAGACGACACTTGACACTACACAAGACTAGGCTACACTAGACCACACTACAAATGACTAGACTACACTTGACACTGCGCAAGACTGGACTACACTTGAACACACACACACACACAAAATGAGACTAAGACCCTGTTGAAAATGTCCACAGCCAAGTCTTGCCAAACCCTGGTACTTCAAGCCTATATTTATTCACGCAGCAGACGTTTTTTTTGCGTGCGCATATTGGAAAAACATCAGAACTCGTTGTTGTTACGCCACACTAAGCTCACCTTGAGCCCATGTTTGCTAAGATGACGCATGACCCAACTTTTTCAAGAAATCATCTTGAGACATTGCCAGCTCGCCACCCCAAGTTGAAATTAATGTGAGGAAAGTAATATGAGAGGAAGCGATGTGAGGGGAAATCATTTGAAGTGACGAGACAGTGTGAGGTGAGATAAGGTGAGGAGGACACTGTCAAAAAGTCCGTAATTGAGAGTTTATATATCTACGAAACTTTCTTTGACAATGGTTCATTTGAGCCACGCTGTATCTTTTTTTTTCCCCAGAGTTTCAATTATGCCCATAGTCACTTGTTCGAGAATCATGTTTCAGACCGACGAGCTGAGTTGCATTAAAGTAGTGCCCCGAGATGAAGGCAGCTCAATTGATGTGACCTTGAGGTGCGACCGTCCTATCACTGGCAAGCCTGTCCCCCTCAAAGCCATTGGCTTCATCAAGCCGGACGGGTCTGATGCGCAGCTGGTTCTGATGCATGTAGGATGCGCGAGTTGCGAAGGTGGGTTGGAACTACTATGTGCCGAGTTGACAAAATGGCCGACTTCACAAGTTTGCTCTTTGAATCCATAAATTTGATTCCTCATCCACTGGGGTATGCCTTGACCTTCAAAACCCGTTTTTGGTTGGCAACACGAGGCTCAGACCCAGACGTATTGCAACCCTGGCACAAATGTGGCCCCAGTCGTCAACTTGGCACGTTCCGACATGATGACGATCTCCAAATTTCACAACCTGGTCTTACAAGCACAATGAAGATACGGTTTCATCGGTTTCCGTTGCTTTCCCGCGAATTGGACACATCGTCGAAGACATCCTTCAGTGTAGAGATTCTTGATTTTCAGTTGGTGTGATGATGTGTGCGCGTTTCTTTTGCCTTGATTTGTGCTTGGTGTTCCTTGTCACAGAATATGCGACTTTGTTCGAAAGAAAGTCTTGTCGCCATGTTTGTTCAATGGAAAGGATTGAGGGGGTAGAGCATCACTTCGAACGACCTCTTCGAAGTGGCGGGGACATCCATCACTTCGAACGACCTGAGCCAAATCCAGCTCCACAGCGCCTGCAGGCAGCACGGCCGGGTACAACTCAGAGGATATGAATGTAACATAATGTAACCGAGTGCTTTCAAGGTGATTCCCACAATCGCAGTTAGCAAACCACATCGACTTGGATTTCTTTCCGAAGAAAGATTGATGAAGTATTGTGGTTATTTGGTTGATTTTCTGCTGCTTGCAGATACGATAGTTCGTACAACTGTGCATAGTCTGGTTGGACAGAACTGTTTTCCAGTGGGACATAGCGGGATATCAGATATCTATGAAACTAGCTGCATTTAAGTACTTGATATATCTTGATATTATGCAACGCACTTGGCTATAGTTACGGACACTCCGTTAGAACTCTTGCTGGAAAATGTCCGTTCTCACACTTAGAACGTGATCAACACCCCACACCTTTTGAACGGAAAGAACATTGCAAGATATTTGTTTAATTTAGGCCCTCGATGTTCTAACTGTGAGAAACTTTGCCACCAAGCTTTGTCATCTTGACGACATCCAATATATATTGAAATTGCCACTGCGGACCATTCATGAAACAGGATATGGGCATGAAAGTATGTGATTTGGAAAACCTGTTATAACTGCATTTTGAATACAATTGAATACATAATATACAGAAAAGGGTACATGTTGGAGCAGCTTGTAAGTAGCTCAACATCAGCATCGCGCAAGAATTGCACAAAGCCGGCCCAAGGTTTGCGCTGAGAAAAAAAATGTAGGGAGTCAGCTTTGCAACATATCATTTTGAAAGATAATTTCCCACAGTATCCTGTCTTTAGTTTTGTCTTTATTGAAGTGTCAATTGAACTGTTGTAACACGCTTTGAGCAGAAAACATGCGAGGGAGCTGTCAAACATTGCAGTGCATGGTCATCCCCCATTGGCTCCCAAATTCTACCAAAAAATCACGCCTCTCGACCATCTCTACGTATGTTTGTTTAGTGTTTTTGTTGTGGTTCTTCTAGCTACGGCCCCACGCCAAAAAAGCAACTTAGCTGTATGTAAATAAACGTAATTCATGGACATTTTGGTCCAGCAAAGGCAGCTGATGTGATAGTTCATTGCTAGGCCGAGATTTCCTAAATCCTTGGGTGAGCCTATTATTATCAGTACAGCTATTTGGGCATCAGTTAGTGGGGTTTAGGGGCTGTAGCTGAGGCGTTTGATGATGGCAACCCCATTTTGCCAACACTAAGCACGTTGACATTGTTAGGGTTGGTTGGGCGATGGTTGGGGACTCCGCGTGACTTCGAGTGACTGTTTCTGTGAATGTATGCAAAAATTAGCTTACATTTCTACGAATGTACACAAAAAATGAGTAGATTCACGGAATCTCGCGTGACTTCGCATGACTTTCCGTGACTTCGCCTGACTTCGTAGCATATGTTCATTACTGGACTTCAACACATTTTTTCGTCCTACTATGCGGGACAATTTTCAAGCCGTATAGAAAATAATTGCGACGTGCAGAGTGCAGAGGGCCACATGGCATACTTAAAGAAAGAGAGAGAGATATATATATATATATGACACTCCGCCCCGGGGTTAAAGACTCATCTTCTGTTTCTGATCTTAGCATTTCGGTTTAAGCTTCAGTTAGATGCCCCCCGCTCGGTGTCAACCTTGTGGCACCAAGTGGGTGGTGTTTGGCGGAGGGCTTTGCCAGGTGTGCAGGACCCTTGACCGCCTGAGTGCGGTGATCCGAGGCCCTGAAGTACCTGCAGAAGCTGAGCAGGTCTTGCTTCAGCGGCTGCGGGCTTGGCTGAAGTCGCCCGTGGGGTCGCCCCCAATCCCCTTCAGCTTCGAGCCGGGGGAGTGGTTGAGCACCCTCCTGAGGGAGTGGGGCGTGAGGAGCCGCCCACTCCTGGGGTCACCGCCAAGGCGCCACCTGCCTCCACCCCCACCGCCTGTGCCAGGGGCTGGTGGGAGTGACCCAGGACGCCAGCGCACAGAGCTGGTAAAACGGGAGGTAGAGGATCCTCCTAGAGGTGAGGCTGCATCGTCATCGTCCAGAGTCGCCAAGAAGGAGAAGAAGTCCAAGAAGCCGAGACGCAGGAGCTCTTCATCACACAGAGCGGCGCGGAGTCCTTTGGCCAGTCCAGTGAGGCCTGCTGGGGTCCCTCGATCGGACTCAGACGAACGTGCCAGTCGCCGAGAAAAGAAGGCTCGACCTCTGAGCCCAAGAAGTCCATCTCGTCCACCGCAACGCCATCGACAGTCAGCACCTCCTAGCCAGAGGCCGTTGGGGAGGTTCTGGCAAGGGGCCATTCCAGCTAGGCGCTGGGAGCCCCCCCTGGACAGGGGGTTCACTATCAGAAGAACAAAGGTGTTACCAAGAGGAAGAGGCGAGAGGAGTTTCAAAGGCGAAACCGCCGCCATTGGGGAAGGCGTTGATGCCTCCTCTGAGGAGGCCTGCTGCGGCTCTTCCTGTGGGGCGAGCTAGAACCCGCAGCCTGAAGCGTCCAGCAAGGGATCTAGAAAGTGAGGAGCAGCTTGAGGAAGTCTTCAACGCCTGGGACGTCACCTTAGAGCAATGCCGGGCCATGGAAGATGTGGAGGTCGTGACGGGCAGTTACTGGGAGGCCTCAGCCAGGGCAGTAGTCCGAGTACAAGAGGTCAGCCTCCGCAAGGGGGAGTTGTACTTGAAAGGGCCTGTCCTGGGCACGCAGAGCGAGCAGCTGTTGAGAGCGGCTTCAGAGCGGGAGCGCCATGTGGTGGAGGTGCATCTCTGCCCCCAGGCGTGCACGGGCGGTCCTCATGCCGAAGGGGTGATGCACGCTCGTGTACTTCGACGTCTTGGAGCTCATCGAGAACCTTGGATGACCAACATGGTCCCGGAGGAGCGGCGTCCCGACCAGGAGGACGAACTGGCCGATGTGAGAGCAGACAAAGAGAGGATGCAGAGAGCCCGAGAACGCAGAGCCGGGGATGTCAGGGGAGGCGAGATGCCCCCTGGAGACTCCGAAGAGAAGGCCGACAAGAAGAAGTCAAAGCACAAGAAGAAAAAACGAAAAGACTGGAAGGTGGAAGGGCAGAAGGAGGTTGCCGTTATCTTCAAGCACACCGGAGCCGATCCAGACCCCAGTGTGAGGCGGACTTTTTGCCGCAGAGCCGCCCGTCTGGCTCACAAGAAGAGCAAGGGCGTATCAGGGAGCAGCAGCTCCAGCAGCAGCGGCTCGTCCAGCCCGACCCGGGGCGACGCGAGTTTGTTTGGAGCTGCAGGCCGAGTCCAGCTGATCGGAAAGAAACTTCCCGGGACTTTGTCAGCGGCGGCCGTCGAGGAGATAGGCGAGAACCTCGTGACCAGCGAGGGCGGGCTTTGGGAGGTAGGCGCAGGAGCCCTACCTCCTTTGTACCTGAGGTACTTCAAGAGCCATCTCTCTTCCAAGATGGCTCCCGCCATGGCGAGAGAGGCGCACACGTTTTGCCAGGCATTGGATTTGATGATCCGAGGCCGCATCGCCGAGAGCCTGGACCTTTGCTCTCAGCGAGTAAAGGCCTTAGAAATGATGGCAAACGGCTGCCATTATACGGTAGCACAACAACAAGAGTTGCTACCGCGCGAGGGCATTACCATCTCCACGACGTCAGAGTTCCAGGAGGCCGCCCGGAGGGCGAGGGAAGATGGGAAAGCCCGAGCAGAAGCTTCAAGGCCGTACGGCACTCGAGGAGCGGGCGCAGGGAGGAGCGACGAGTGGACGAAAGGCAGCGGCAAGAAAGGAGATCGAAAGGGCAAAGCAGGAAAGGGCGACTACAAGAAGCCAGAGGGCGAGAAGGGAGACCCCAAGAAGGGGAAGGGGAGCTGAGGAGGGCTCCTAAGAGAGGCGATGAAGCGATGAGGCATGGAGAGGATGACATGCATGGGTGATAGTTCGTCACCTCAGCTGGCACCTGGGGTGACGGGTACTGAAGGGGTGTGGACGGGGGGTGGCGGGCCACTATACGGCTTGAAGCGCCAGCCTCCCCTAGAAACACCTAGATCTGAGATAGGAATTCAAACTTTTGTGGTCCCACCGCAAGTCGTACGTACTTGGCGGAAGGGCCTGATCAGTCTCACCTGCATGATGGGGGGTGGCAACCCAATGCTTTAGAGTTGCAGGAAGTTGGGAAGCCCCCTCAGCCCGCGATGCTGGTTGGCTCGGACATGAAGCTGTTGGAGCCAGTGGCGACTAGTACAGGTGGCGAGTCTTCGGACTTGCTTAGTTTTGCAGGCAGGCGGTTTTTCGAATTGGGGGGACCCCTGTTGGAATCTCTCCAGAATTTTATGTGGGATCGTTCCAGCAAGACCTTGTCCACGGCATCGGATACTATATTTCCATTGCCTCTGGGAGATTACCCTGGGGTTCCCCAGAAACAAGAGCTTTGGCTGCGCGCAGTTCTCCTTGGGCTCAACTCCCTTGCGGGGGTTTCTGGGCCACGGACTTCAACCCCGAATGAGGCGCAAAAAAGGTTGGTCTCCGAGCTGCTACGTTTTCTGAGTAGGATGTGCGACTGGGAGGAACAAGTTCCCAAGACGGGATTTTCTGAACTGTTTGATGTTAAGGGGGTCGACTACCGAGGGGAAGAGATCAAGCTGGCCAGGGCTTTCAACTGAGGGTGTATTGCAGGGGCTTTACCAAAAGAAGTAGGCACACTGGAGCTGTCAGATTTTTGTAGTGGTGGCTGCAAACATTATATCGACTGCTTCGAGGAGTTTCTTCTTCCCCCTGAATTACAAGTTCTGGGTCATACACCCCGTATAATGGTTGCTGATGCCGACTGGTGTGGAGTTGTACAAGGGTTGTTATCTACGGGAATTTGTGGAGTGTACCCCCGACATCTTCTACATCATGTGGACGATAGACCCCTCCTTAACGGCTTGTTCGCGGTTTCCAAGAATGAGTTCTCTGATGCTGGAATTGAACTTCATCGTTTAATCATGAATATGGTTCCGCTCAACAAATTATGTCGGTCCATCCAAGGGGACGTAGGCACACTTCCTACCTTGGCAGGGCTGAGTGCCTTTTATTTGGAGGAAAACGAGATTGCGGTGATGAATAGTGAAGACATTAAGTGTTTTTATTATTTGTTTCGGGTCCCTGATTCTTGGATGAAGTTTATGGGATTTGCTCGAGAGATCCCCACTGAGTTTGTCCCGGCCCAGTGGAAGGGTGAGCCATGCCACCTAGTGGCTCAGGTACTTCCCATGGGATTTATAAATTCGGTGGGTCTCGCACAGCACATTCACCGCAACGTTGTGAGGTGGAGCCTGGCAAACTGCGAGACGGATCTTGGAGGAGAAGCCGAACTCCGCAGAGACAGGCCAGCGCCCATGGGTAAGGATTTGTATCGGGTTTATCTTGATAATTGGGATGAAGTTAGGAAGGTTGACAAGCGGTTTGTAGAAGAGATTGAAGGGAAACCTTCCTTGCACCAGCTGGCACTGCGGCAGCAGTATTCACTGCTGGAATTGCCGCGCCACCCCAAGAAGTCAGTTGACAACTCCTGCTCGGCAGAAATTCAGGGAGCTCTCCTAGATGGGAGAGAGGGGGTGGCCCATGCCAAACCTGAGAAGGTTCTCAAGTATATGGGTTTGGCTTGGGAGCTGGTGTGCCAAGGCCTCCTTACGGGAGTTGCAGGTAGTGGCGGGGGGTCTGGTGTATATCACTATGTTTCGAAGACCCCTCCTGTGTGCCTTGAATGAGATATGGCGGCATATGGAGCACCTCAAAGGTTTCCCCCCGGTGGTGAAGTTGGCTATACCCCGGGCGGTGAAATTGGAGTTGGTCCGGTTCGTGGCCTTATTGCCTCTTGCGCAGATGGACTTCAGATTGGGCATGTACCCCCAAGTCACAGCGTCGGATGCGTCCACAACAGGTGGAGGCATTAGCTGCTCTACTGGCCTCACGGCCTATGGGCTGGCAGCGCAGGGGGCTCTGATGCGGGGTGAGTTTTCTGAGCCGCTGGACACTGTGGAGGTCCTCACGGTGGGTTTGTTTGATGGTATTGGAGCTCTGAGGGTGGCGGCGGATGTGCTGCAGCTACCCGTGGCTGGGCACATTAGTGTGGAGTGTAACCCCCATGCTAATCGAGTGCTTGAGAGCGCATTCCCTGGCAGCCGAACCATTGCCACAGTCCAGGACGTCACCGTGGAGGAAGTTCGTAACTGGGCTTGTGAATACTCCTCAGTGGGAGTAGTGTTGATTGGGGCGGGACCCCCGTGCCAGGCGGTGAGCGGTTTGAACGCTGACCGCCGAGGTTCTCAGCGAGACCATCGCAGCTGCCTCTACAAGGAGATCCCACGTATTCAACAGCTTGTACAAGAAGCTATGCCATGGGCCCAGGTCCATCTCTTCACTGAGAGTGTGGCCTCGATGGACGAGACAGACCGCACTATGATGTCTCAAGACCTCGGGCTGTTGCCTAACAGGGTGGACGCTGCAGGGCTTTCCTTGGCCCGCAGGCCCCGCCTGTATTGGGTTACGTGGGAGCTTCAGGAGGAGGCAGGACTGGGAATAGATGCCTATGATGGCCTGGGGTGGAGTCGAGTTCGGACTGTCCACCTCTCTGCTGAGGTAGATCAAAAGGCATTCTTGGAAGCGGGGTGGTTTATACCTCCTGGAAATCGCTTGGCCACATTCACTACCTCCCGACCTTCCGAAACACCTGGCCGCCGACCCGCTGGGCTTCACACTTGTGACCAACCCACTTTGGATCGGTGGCACGCCGATTCACATCGGTACCCTCCCTACCAGTACAAAGAGGAGTACTGCGTGCATCACAAGAATCAGCCCGTTCGCCCAGCCAGTGTGGTGGAGCGAGAAGCCATTTTGGGCTTCCCCGTCAACTACACACAACAATGTGTACGGAAGGCAGATCGTTCTACAACTTGGGCGGAGGACATTCGGAAGACCCTGTTGGGAAACTCCTGGAGTGTGGGAGTGGTAGTTTGCTTACTGAAGCAACTCTTTGAGCGTTTGGGGTTGATCACAGAGGTGAGTCTACAGGAGTTGGTGGATCGCATGACCCCTGGGCGTGCAACTCACCTCCAAATGATCTTACAGCGCCCTCCCCTTCGGCGGGAGAACCCCTTTGTGCACCCAGATGACGGTCTGGCCCGTCGCTTGACTGGACTAGTGTCCATCAAGGGAGAAGACCTTCTCCTCCAGGGGGCATCGGAGGCAATGGTGAAGCACCACAGGCTGAGAGCCAGTGCCTAGTAAATTATGGAAATGGAAGGAAGTCAGTGGATGGTGCTGGAAAAGTAAGGGCGAGCACATCAATCAGTTGGAGATGCGGGCGGTGTTAACTACGGTCAAGTACTGGGTCACCAAGCTGAAGTTGCAGGGGTGCAAAATAGTGCACCTGACGGACTCTTTAGTGGTCCTTCACTCCCTTAGTCGGGGCCGCAGCTCCAGCAGAAAATTGCGAAGAACCATCATGCGGATTAATGCCTACCTCCTGGTTGCCAACCTTCATCCGGTGTGGACCTACGTTCACACCTCCCAGAATCCTGCAGACCGACCCTCCCGTAGGGTCATGTGCCGAAAATGGGAAAAGGTCAGAAACGCCTAGAAGGTAGGAACCAGAGAGATAGGCAGCGAATCCGAAAACAGATGGGCACATTGAAAAGTCTGACTCTCCAACCTCGTACTCGTGCACGCTATGATAAAGCCAAGCAACGCTTCTATGACTTCCTTACTACCAATTCCTTGGATCTTCCCCGCCAAAAAACCCATATGGACAATCTGTTGTGTGACTACCTTGAACATCTATGGTCAACTGGCGAAGGTCGAGGCTTAGCCTCGGATACCTTAGCAGCTCTGCAGGATACTAGCCCTTCGCTGAAGGGTGCTATACCAGGAGCGTGGCGTTTATTGAAAACTTGGAATATCAATGAGATTCCTTGTCGAGCTCCCCCTCTTCCTGAGAAGGTCCTGTTATCGTTAGTTGGCTATTTTGTCTTCCACCGTGATTGTAGCATGGCCTTGTCCTTGCTAATAGGCTTTTACTCCATGCTGCGAACTGGAGAACTCCTGGGACTTCGTAACAAAGATGTTACCATTGACGCTCAACACCGCACAGCGGTGATTTCCTTAGGCCTTACGAAAGGAGGTAAAAGAGTGGGAGCTGCGGAAAGCGTCACTGTAACAGTTGCGGAAGTTATCCGTCGGTTAGCCCAATGGAAGCGGGCTACTTCTCCTGGTCCTCTCTTGATACATTCTCCTACTACATGGCGTAAATCCTTTGCCCATGCTCTCTCGGCGTTATCCTTGGATACTTGGGAGTTTCGACCTTACTCCCTCCGCCGAGGAGGGGCAACCTTTTGGTTTGGACAGCATGGATCTCTGGATCGTATCCTGCTACAGGGTAGGTGGATGGCTGCTCGTACTGCCAGAACGTACCTCAATGAAGGTCTTGCCACTTTAGCTGAAATGAATATACCGCCTAAGAATTTGAAACCGTTTCACACTGTATATGTCAATGCACTGAAATCAGCATTACCACGCTGGAAGTGAAATGCTTGAGCTTTCTCTTACGAGAAGATCAGGGGGACATGGAGGGAGACCCCCCTGTTTCCTTTTTCTCTGGTTTGTTGGTGTTTTGTTGGGTTGATGAAGGGGGATGTCACATGATGGAAAGTTGAAACATTATCAAAGAAATGCCTGGGCTTACTGGACTCGACTTGGCGAGAAAGGTAAGAGGCATAGGGACGTACTCCTCTCCCTGGGATGGCGGGGAGGGGAGTGTGTTAAGCCCAGATGACAACTTTCCAGATGGAGAATTTATCTTCTGTTTTAGTATTTTTCTGACAAATCCGGTCTTGCTGTATCAGAAAAAAGGAGCATGCAGTCTTTGACACTCCGCCCCGGGGTTAAAGACTCATCTTCTGTTTCTGATCTTAGCATTTCGGTTTAAGCTCCCTACCCTCCCTCCCAGTAACCGAAATGGCTGGGAGGGAGACCCCCCTGTTTCCTTTTTCTCTGGTTTGTTGGTGTTTTGTTGGGTTGATGAAGGGGGATGTCAAATGATGGAAAGTTGAAACATTATCAAAGAAATGCCTGGGCTTACTGGACTCGACTTGGCGAGAAAGGTAAGAGGCATAGGGACGTACTCCTCTCCCTGGGATGGCGGGGAGGGGAGTGTGTTAAGCCCAGATGACAACTTTCCAGATGGAGAATTTATCTTCTGTTTTAGTATTTTTCTGACAAATCCGGTCTTGCTGTATCAGAAAAAAGGAGCATGCAGTCTTTATATATAGTATGATATAATTATCGATATTGTAGGGGTGGCCTTAGATTCACAAGCATCCATTACAGTATCAAAATCAACGGCCGAAAACAACATCTACTGTATGAATTACTAAACGGCTGAATTGCACATATCAAGGTTAAGATGCACATAAGACTATTCACTCTATGTGTGTTTAATACCAGTAGTACCGCACAAGGCGGTGGCGGAAGTTTCAAAAATAGGAAACCTATAGGAGCGGTTGGTGGTTGTGAATCAGGGATGGCAGAGCGAAGCCACTGATGGACCGAAAGGTGCTTGAGGCCTCCTCTCTTTCTCTCTCTTTCTCTGACTATCTATCTATGTATCTATCTATGTATCTATCTATCTATCTATCTATCTATCTATCTATCTATCTATCTATCTATCTATCTATCTATCTATCTATCTATCTATCTATCTATCTATCTATCTATCTATCTATCTCTCCATCTATCGATCTATCTATCTATCTATCTATCTCTC
Organism: Cladocopium goreaui; assembly: GCA_947184155.2. NCBI lineage: Eukaryota > Dinophyceae > Suessiales > Symbiodiniaceae > Cladocopium > Cladocopium goreaui. The sequence goes on from CAMXCT020002925.1 coordinate 44,615, forward strand.
CATCTATCGATCTATTGTAGTTGTAGTTGTAGTTGTAGTTGTAGTTGTAGTTGTTGTTGTTGTAGTAGTTGTAGCTCTAGTTTCTGTAGTTGTAGTTGTAGTTGTTGTTGTTGTTGCTGTTGTTGTTGTTGTTGCTGTTGTTGTTGTAGCTGTTGTTGTTGTAGTTCTAGTTGTAGTTGTAGTTGTTGTGTAGTTGTTGTAGTTGTAGTTGTAGTAGTAGTAGTAGTTGTTGTTGTTGTTGCTGTTGTCGTCGAAGTTAGGGTAGTTAAGTTAGTGAAGTTACTTAAGTTAGTCAAGTTAGTTAAGTTAATCAGTGTCTACTTTTTCGACATCAGCACGTCAAAAAAGGCTCAAAACCCTCAGTTTTTTACACTTTTGACTTCCAAATGTGCTTCGCGCCACAACGGCGTGCACTTGTTCGACACTTTTTCGACATCTGAACCTCCAAAAGTGGTCCGAGACCGTCAGTTTTTAACACTTTTGACTTGAAAATGTGCTTCGCGCCACAACGGCGTGCACTTTTTCGACATCTTAACTTCCAAAAGTGGTCCGAAGCTGAGGTGTTTTGTACATTTTGACTTGGAAATGTGCTTCGCGCCACAACGGCGTTCACTTTTTTGACATCTCAACTTCCAAAAGTGGTCCGAGACCGCCAGTTTTTAACACTTTTGACTTGGAAATGTGCTTCGCGCCACAACGGCGTGCACTTTTTCGACATCTCAACTTCCAAAAGTGGTCCGAACCCCTGGTGTTTTGTACATTTTGACTTGGAAACGTGCTTCGCGCCACAACGGCGTGCAATTTTTCATCTCTCATCTGGCCAGCTGGCTCCGCACCCGCCGCTTTAGCGAGCCTACTTTTCGACCCTCCGGAGCCACAAATCTTTGGAAAAACATAGTGTTTCGCGACTTTCCTACCTTTTCGCGCATCTGCATCTTCTGTCCTCTTACTCTTTCTCTTCTGACTCTTCTCACCTCTGCTTTTCAACTGTCCATATTGTCGGAAGTTTCACTTCTAAACTTCCTTCGATAAAATAAATAATTCTACCTGATCTACCTGCTAGTTTTGACACGCACAACCAGGCGAGATAGAGAATGACAGAATGTGCAGCTGGCAAAAACTTCCTATATTTCTCATTTAACTGGTTGAAGAGGCATACAGTAGTATACAGTTATATATAGTTTCTGAATCTCTTTGTCTTCATACAGGACGCCCTGGGAGTGGTCCAACAGACTTTGGAAACATCATTGCATGCTGCTTTCATAGTATGTCATGGCATCATCCTTGCAATGATCAGTGCGGAGGTTTCTGGCCTTCTGTCCAAATAGAAACCAGCAAACGGAAAAAGAAACACAATGATTGCTTTTCAGAAGACAATCAGGACTTTCGTCCGAAAAGGAAAAATAACAAATTATCGCAACTTCACACCTTCTTGTTTCGGATCACTCCATAAATGCAGGATTTTGGGTACTTAGGTACTTGTGGACATTGTACTTGTCTTTGCACACCATTCGAAACCTCAGTGTGTCTATGACTGACGCTTTGGAAGCTGCACTGCCAGTTCTTAGGCGGCGGCACAGCAAGGACACTTGTTGTTGAGCGGACGCTTCAACAATGATGAGATTCTTGCCTCAAACAGTTATTGATTGATGTGTTTTAATGTGTGGTTTTGGGGATCGGATCTGCTTTGAACAGGGGGCGACATAGTCAAGATGTCCAATGCTTCGTGGGGTTGATGACTGAGGATTATTGCGTATATGAGGGCAGTGAAGAAGGAGCTGGAAGCTCGAAACATACCGGTTTTCGTAGTTGAAGCAACCGTCGGCCAAAGTTTTGCTGACCTGACACGGATAGGATTGGCCCGTGCCAAAGGCATGGTAGCATTCTGCACCTCGGAATATGGTGCATACACTGGTGTAGGATATGAAACTTTCCATGAGCTTGAATTTGCTCATGATTACCGGTTGCCCTTGTTTCCGATTAGGCTCTGCGAGCAGTGGCCACCAGCGCCGCAGAACAACGAACGGGGCATCTATCAGAATCAATTGGTGTTCAAAAATGGCCTGGTGTACATAGATGATCGGCAGATGACTCAGGCCCAATGGGTTGCTGATCAGATCGCTGAATCGGTGGCGCACTTGGGCATTTTCGAAACAAAACCACGAGCTACTTGGCTGCACAGAACTTTTTGATCCTTCTGCCCAGCTGATGGAAATTGTATAATCCTGTCTTACGTGGGAAACAATCTTGTTGGGCATTGGTAGGCCTCTTCATATCATTGGCTTGTTTTTGCATTGCCGGTGTGTATAGTTGATTGGCCTGATATTTTAAGAAGAATTCTTGCGAGTTTGAAAGAAAAAATAATCTGCACAAAGATGTTTTTTGTTGCCTACTCTGCTGCTGGTTGCAAAGCTGGGGAAATAACAGCTGCAACATGACATTGGCACGAGGCTTGAGACAGTAGTAGCAGTAGCAAACCAAAAAAGACTACGGCAGAATGCCTTTTGCCAGGCAATGTGGGTGAGTGTTCGCATCCAGCATGAAGCCAACTTGAGAACGATGTCACCGATGTCATGATGTCGTCTGGTCCCACTGGTTGGTTAATTTAAATTAAAACATGCAAAGCAAAAATGTGAATCACAACAAATATGAATTTGCAATTTCTTCAACATTTTTTTTTTAACCGTTATTTGTTGATATTAAAAAAATCAATTTGAAGATGATGGTTTTTGCTAAGTATGCTAAGTTGTTTTTAAGTGTTTTCAAACTGAAAACTTGATAAAGTTATTATGTAAAGTAACTTTGGCATCTAAGATATAAATCACATATAAATCCAATAAGTTTGCCTCAAACCTAGCTCATTTACAAACAACCTGGATCACTTGTAACCTATAATACAACTCACTTTCAACCCGATACATCTAGGATAAGAAGCAAGGAACCACCAAGTATTAATGTCACTTAGGTTTGAAAAAGGGTTGTTGCGCCTTAGGCTTTGCTTTTTCAAATCAGGGCACTTTTGCTTCCACTTTGTCAATTCAGGTTGTACACTAAACGGTGTCCTTCCAGAAGTTTATCTTTCAACACGCCAGCAGTTCATTGGGCACTGTTTCATTCGTCCTCAAAACTGTCGAGGTTCGCTTGAAATTGAACTTCTTTGCTGATTGTTTGTATAGATGCTGGTAACAATCCCTTTTCTTGCCAGCAATACGGACATTCTATTGGCCTTTTGTGCTACCGACCGGTCCTGTTCAAGAAGCGCTGCAGACCGGCAGGTTTCACCGGAAGAACTTGAGCGTTTGCGGAAACTGGCTGTGGAAAAGCAGAAAGAAGGAGCAGCCCCGTTGCCGGTGGTGCGCCTTTGCTTCGTCGGTCGAGGTCGCGCAGGGAAGACGACAACTCTAAGGCAGGCGCATGAAAGACGTAGATAAATCGTGACTCATGGTGCTGGCTGTTTTGGGGGGTAGCGCCAAGACCCGCTTTTGAGGCGGCTGAAAGGTGAACCATTTCGAGATGAAGAGCCATCCACCCATGGTCTAGATGTTTGGGCCGGCCAAGCTGAAGCCCATCTACAAGCAGACGGAAGCGCAGCTGGCCCGTGGAAGGAATGGAAGGAATCCATGCACCATACTGCTGTCAAGGACGTGTTTGCATGTGCACTTCACTTGGTCACTCAGCGAATCCAAAGTTGTTCATGTCCCATATGGCAAGCAACCCTTTCGTGGTTTTCAGAATCGTTCGCAACAACAATTCCAAGCAGGCAACCAGATCACATGATTCTGTGAGTTCTTCGCTTGCAGATTGATTTGTATCAAAATCTTTGTCTGGGGTTGGGCAATCGCAGCCTTCAATGCCCACTTGAAAACTGGTCGAATCCCTTTTGTGATTTGGAACTCGCCGTTTTGAGAGAAAAGAGGTAGAAGAGGTAGATTGACACCCCAGAAAATCTATGAAGGTCTAAACAGTCTAAACGCTCACAGTTTAAAGTTTCGCAGCTATTTCCCCACATGCATCCCTGTGCCAAATAGTAGACAAGCGGAATGGGCCTGCATCAAACTCATTCGTATTTGTGCATGCGGCTCCATGTAGAAAGTAATTCCGTCACACGCCCCGTGGAAATAAACCATACAAAAGGTTTTGCAGCCGATAGGGGGTTAGTGTCCCTTGGATGTTTCAATATATTGTTAATTCTTATCCGCCATTCGGTAATCATGCCAAGATGGGGATTGATAATTAGTGTCTCCATCCATTTACCCTTCTATTCGTGGAAGTGCTCCATCCATTTACCCTTCTATTCGTGGAAGTGCCAGTCAGAACAAACGATCACCATTCGATCGTAGTTCAAATAGGTTTTTTTGGGCTGGGTACTTTGATAAAATATTAAATATTTTATATATATATATATATCAATATATGCAGCAGATAGGGGGTCTTTGGAATTTGATTCTAGGGTCCTTGGTGATTTAGTTCTACCTCTGATTGTGTGATATATGTTTTCCATTATTTATTTCTTTATCTATTTTATCTATCAAGGTAGGTGGCCTTGGTATATACTAATGAAAATGATCCCAAAGGAAAAATCGTCTTGGGTTAGTGTCCCTTGGATGTTTCAATATATTGTTAATTCTTATCCGCCATTCGGTAATCATGCCAAGATGGGGATTGATAATTAGTGTCTCCATCCATTTACCGTTCTATTTGTGGAAGTGCCAGTCAGAACAAACGATCACCATTCGATCGTAGTTCAAATAGTTTTTTTTGGGTTGGGTACTTTGATAAAATATATAATATCTATATATTATATATATATATATATCTCTATATATATATATATATCAATATATGCAGCCGATAGGGGGTCTTTGGAATTTGATTCTAGGGTCCTTGGTGATTTAGTTCTACCTCTGATTGTGTGATATATGTTTTCTTTTTTTCTTTACCTATCTTATCTATCAAGGTAGGTGGCCTTGGTATATACTAATGAAAATGATCCCAAAGGAAAGATCGTCTTGGGTTAGTGTCCCTTGGATGTTTCAATATATTGTTAATTCTTATCCGCCATTCGGCAATCATGCCAAGATGGGGATTGATAATTAGTGTCTCCATCCATTTACCCTTCTATTCGTGGAAGTGCCAGTCAGAACAAACGATCACCATTCGATCGTAGTTCAAATAGTTTTTTTTTGGTTGGGTACTTTGATAAAACATTTTATTTATATATATACATATATATATATATATCAATATATGCAGCAGATAGGGGGTCTTTGGAATTTGATTCTAGGGTCCTTGGTGATTTAGTTCTACCTCTGATTGTGTGAGATATGTTTTCCATTATTTATTTCTTTATCTATCTTATCTATCAAGTAGGTGGCCTTGGTATATACTAGTGAAAATGATCCCAAAGGAAAGATCGTCTTGGGCTAGTGTCCCTTGGATGTTTCAATATGTTGTTACTTCTTATCCGCCATTCGGCAATCATGCCAAGATGGGGGTTGAGAATTAGTGTCTCCATCCATTTACCCTTCTATTCGTGGAAGTGCCAGTCAGAACAAACGATCACCATTCGATCGTAGTTCAAATAGTTTTTTTTGGGTTGGGTACTTTGATAAAATATAAATATATTATATATATATATATCAATATATGCAGCCGATAGGGGGTCTTTGGAATTTGATTCTAGGGTCTTTGGTGATTTAGTTCTACCTCTGATTGTGTGATATATGTTTTCCATTATTTATTTCTTTATCTATCTTATCTATCAAGGTAGGTGGCCTTGGTATATACTAGCGAAAATGATCCCAAAGGAAAGATCGTCTTGGGTTAGTGTCCCTTGGATGTTTCAATATTATTAATTCTTATCCGTCAGTCGGTAGTCATGCCAAGATGGGGATTGATAATTAGTCTCTCCATCCATTTACCCTTCTATTCGTGGAAGTGCCAATCAGAACAAACGATCACCATTCGATCGTAGTTCAGATAGTTTTTTTTTGGGTTGGGTACTTCGATAAAAATTAAAATAAAATATTGTTATGCGACGGATTTGTGGTTGCGATGGATACGGGGTCCCCCAAGCCAAAAGATCGTTTTTTTTTCCTAAATCTCAAAATCAAGGACCCCGAATCCATTGCGGCAAAAATCATGGTAGAATATAATAGTAGGATTGTTTCCCAAGTCCACATGCAAATTTCTGCACCCTGAGAGCGGCATTTTTTTTTCCTAAATCCCAGGGTACAACCTCTGTATTGCCTAAGTCTAGGTGCAGATTTTTGCGACCTTACTTAGGCAATACCCCACCAAGCACCTAGGATATCGGCAATTTTTTTTCCTAACTCAGCGTGCAGATTTCTGCGCCCTGAGTTCGGCAAATTAGCTGTTGGACACTGCATTTAAAGGATATATGATGTAGACGTAGAAATAATGGGGGAAATTTAGTACTTGAAAAAAAATAATGATCATCAGGGATAACATTGGTGGCTTTATACCAAAGGTATATGGGTGTACCACCCTAGAAAAAACAAGAGCGTGGTTGATACCTTTTCCATTTTGATCCAGCAATTGGTTGGGTACCCTTCAGAAATGGTAGTCGGCCCCAGTTAATCCAAGGAATATAATAAAATAAAATAACCGTAACCGATACTGGGATGATATCAATTTAGCCAACCAAGTGGTTGCCTAAGAGTGAACATAATAATGCACATCTAATTATCTATGAGCATGGTAAAAAAACAAATAGTTACATTAAACAACCAATGGTAAGATGATACATACCCATTTAATCAACCAATTGGTTACCTCATAGGGGAAATAATAAGGTACCTATAATACAATTCAATTCCATCATATATAAAATATTTGGAAAGACCCAAGAATCCATTTCCAGAGAACCCAGATCAATTGCAAAACATAGATATAATATATTTTAAATTTTATCGAAGTACCCAACCCAAAAAAAACTATCTGAACTACGATCGAATGGTGATCGTTTGTTCTGACTGGCACTTCCACGAGTAGAAGGGTAAATGGATGGAGACACTAATTATCAATCCCCATCTTGGCATGACTACCGACTGACGGATAAGAATTAATAATATTGAAACATCCAAGGGACACTAACCCAAGACGATCTTTCCTTTGGGATCATTTTCGCTAGTATATACCAAGGCCACCTACCTTGATAGATAAGATAGATAAAGAAATAAATAATGGAAAACATATATCACACAATCAGAGGTAGAACTAAATCACCAAGGACCCTAGAATCAAATTCCAAAGACCCCCTATCGGCTGCAAAACCTTACAAGCCATAGTTAAACCTAGATTAGACACGCGCAGAGTAGGACTGACGTGTGCGCAGTTTAGAAGCAGCTGTAGACACAGCAGGTTTTGATTCGATAGGGTTTGATTAAGTTTCAAACCGATATGTTGCCACAGCTTCCTCATGTTTCTTTCATGTTGCGAGGATGCTCTTCGGAAGGCACCAGAGGCCGATGTGGAGAATCCGGGGACCGCATACTCTCGTGCAGCGGCGCATGTCAAGCAAAAGAATGATGCCGCTCAAAAGAATGATGCCGCTCAAAAGAATGATGCCGCTCAAAAGAATGACGCCGCTCAAAAGAATGATGCCGCTCAAAAGAATGATGCTGCTCAAAAGAACGATGCCGCTCCGCTCCTTCCACCAGCGACGTGCGGGCCTATGATCATGGATGAGGGTACTCTTTCCAACATCCTTTCCAGCAAGAAACGGGAAAAAGACGGCGTAGAGGCGAGATTGCAGTGCTGGGATTTCCCAGGACAAGAAGAATACGCACAGCTGAACCAAATATTTTTTTCCGAGAGGGCAATCTACCTAGTGTTTTTCGACATGACTGGGAAGATGGATGAGGAATGGCGCCATATATGTTTCTGGCTATGGGCCATCGGGATGTTTTCAAAGAAGAAGAACGCAAAACCGCCTATTCTTCTTGTTGGGACTAAAGCTGGGGAACCACAGAAACTTGATGAGTTAGAACTGCAGAAGCGCCTTGAGGATCTGCAGGAAAAAGTCCCCGGGTTAAAGGAACAGCTCCAGCTACATCCGAATGGTTTGCGTAACAGAAACTGTTTCTGGCTATTCCCCATCGGAAACAAAGGAACCAGTTCTGAGGAATTCATCCGCCCCTTGCGCCGGCACCTGCAACACATGGTGTTGCAATTTGTCACTCCACGTGACAGTTTGGAGGCCGATGATGGTGCCGTACCAGGATTGGTGGGAATGCAGGAAAAGCTGTACCCGTTGGCCTGGTTACAAGCCCATGATCTGCTGACTCGCCTTGGATCCGGCTTCAGGCTGTTTGGAACTTTGTTTTGTTGCGTTGAAGAAGTTGAATTGTGGAATTTGTGGACTGGTAAAGTGGTCGAAAGATTCAGAAACTGCGATTCAGAAACTATACGATTCAGAAACTATCACAATTCAGAAACTATCGCGATTCAGAAACTATCGAGCTTCAGAAACTACGGACAAGATGATATCAAAATTCCCACCCCCATGGAACTTCAAATTGACTTGGGCTGTCCACAAGGATAAGATGATATCAAAATTCCCACCCCCATGGAACTTCAAATTGACTTGGGCTGTCCACAAGGATAAGATGATATCAAAATTCCCACCCCCATGGAACTTCAAATTGATTTGGGCTGTCCACGAGGATCAGATGATATCAAAATTCCCACCCCCATGGAACTTCAAATTGACTCGGACTGTCCACTGGGATAAGATGATATCAAAATTCTCACCCCCATGGAACTTCAAATTGACTTGGACTGTCCACTGGGATAAGATGATATCAAAATTCCCACCTCCATGAAACTTCAATTTGACTTGGACTGTCCACAAGGATACGATGATATCAAAATTCTCACCCCCATGGAACTTCAAATTGACTTGGACTGTCCACAAGGATAAGATGATATCAAAGTTCCCACCACCATGGAACTTCAATTTGACTTGGACTGTCCACAAGGATAAGACTTCAAATTGACTTGGGCTGTCCACGAGGATGATGATATCAAAATTCCCACCCCCATGGAACTTCAATTTGACTTGGACTGTCCACAAGGATAAGATGATATCAAAATTCCCCCCCATGGAACTTCAAATTGACTTGGACTGTCCACAAGGATAAGATGATATCAAAATTCCCACCCCCATGGAACATCAAATTGACTTGGACTGTCCACAAGGATAAGATGATATCAAAATTCCCACCCCCATGGAACTTCAAATCGACTTGGACGGCCCACAAGGATAAGATGATATCAAAATTCCCACCCCCATGGAACATCAAATTGACTTGGACTGTCCACAAGGATAAGATGATATCAAAATTCCCACCCCCATGGAACTTCAAATCGACTTGGACGGCCCACAAGGATAAGATGATATCAAAATTCCCACCCCCATGGAACATCAAATTGACTTGGACTGTCCACAAGGATAAGATGATATCAAAATTCCCACCCCCATGGAACTTCAAATTGACTTGGGCTGTCCACAAGGATAAGATAATATCGAAATTCCCACCCCTATGGAGCTTCAATTTGACTTGTACTGTCCACAAGGAAGAGACGATGTCTAAATTCCCACCCCCATGGAACGTCCATGCCCACAAGGATAAGATGATATCAAAATTCCCACCCTCGCCTCATGCAACTTCAAATTGACTTGGACCGTTCACGAGGATCAGATGATATCAAAAATTAATACCCCCATGGAACTTCAATTTGAGTTGGACTGTCCACAAGGAAAAGATGATATCAAAATTCCCCCCCATGGAACTTCAATTTGATTTGGACTGTCCACAAGGAAAAGATGATATCAAAATTCCCACCCCCATGGAACGTCCATGTCCACAAGGATAAGATGATATCAAAATTCCCACCCCCATGGAACTTCAATTTGATTTGGACTGTCCACAAGGAAAAGATGATGTCTGAATTCCCACCCCCATGGAACGTCCATGTCCACAAGGATAAGATGATATCAAAATTCCCACCCCATGGAACTTCAAATTGACTTGGACCGTCCACGAGGATCAGATGATATCAAAGTTCCCACCCCCATGGAACTTCAAATTGGCTTGAACTGTCCACAAGGATAAGATGATATCAAAATTCCCACCCCCATGGAACATCAAATTGACTTGGACTGTCCACAAGGATAAGATGATATCAAAATTCCCACCCCCATGGAACTTTAAATTGACTTGGACTGTCCACAAGGATAAGATGATATCAAAATTGCCACCCCCATGGAACATCAAATTGACTTGGACTCTCCACAAGGATAAGATGATATCAAAATTCCCACCCTCATGGAACTTCAAATTGACTTGGACCGTCCACGAGGATCAGATGATATCAAAATTGCCACCCCCATGGAACTTCAAATTGACATGGACTGTCCACGAGGAGGAGATGATATCAAAATTCCCACCCCCATGGAACTTCAATTTGGCTTGGACTTTCCACAAGGATAAGATGATATCAAAATTCCCACCCCCATAGAATTTCAATTTGAGTTGGACTGTCCACAAGTATAAGATGATATCAAAATTCCCACCCCCATGGAACTTCAATTTGACTTGGACTGTCCACAAGGATAAGATGATATCAAAATTCTCACCCCCATGGAACTTCAAATTGGCTCGGACTGTCCAGGAGGATCAGACGATATCAAAATTCCTACCCCGATGGAACTTCAAATTGACTTGTGCAGTCCATTGACTTGCACAATTAGTTTCCGAATCTGCGGTTTTAGTTTCCGAATCCGCGCTTGTATTTTCCGAATCTTAGTTTCCGAACCCGCGCTTTTAGTTTCCGAATCTGGGTGCGTGTTAGTTTCCAAATCCGCGGTCTTAGTTTCCCAATCCGCGCTTTTAGTTTCCGAATCTTAGTTTCTGAATCCGCGCTTTCAGTTTCCGAATCTTGGTTTCCGAATCCGCGTGTCTGTTAGTTTCCGAATCTGCGGCTGTAGTTTCCGAATCCGTGGTCCTCCTCAGTTTCCGAATCCTCTGTTTTTAGTTTCCGAATCTTAGTTTCCGAATCCGTGTCTGTTAGTTTCCGAATCTTAGTTTCCGAATCCGCGGTTTTAGTTTCCGAATCTTAGTTTCCGAATCCGCGTGCCCGCGCGAGTTTCCGAATCCGCGGTTTTAGTTTCCGAATCCGCGCGTGACCAAGGTAAAGTCATGGCAACATGCAGGAATGAACTTGTGTGAGTTCACCATCCGTGCCATGCATTCTCCGTATCCCGTCAGGGCCACAGCTCCGATGGTTGAAGTTGAGAAGGTTGCGCCAGATGCGGAACTCAAATCAGGGCGCAATCTTGAGATTGCGTCGAATCTGCGGGTAACCCTCTCAGACAAGAGTTGGCTGATTGTGCCAAGGGGATCTTCCATCAAAATTGAAAACGAGGCTGGCGTGGGTGCCAACGGCATCGAGATGAACTTCCACGTCTCCTGTGACTTTCTGCAGCTGGAAGTAGTTCAACAGCTTCTCAAGGGCATGCAGCCTACAGGCTTGTCCAACAACGACGCCGAGACAGTTTTGAGGTTGCTTAACCTGTTAGGCACTTTAGTGTGGATGGACCAGCCCGAGCTTCGAAACCTTGTGCTGCTAAATCCACGCCGAGTTGCAGTTGCAATGGCATCATTGATGACCATTTGCTTTGGCCAGGAGAACTTTGAACACAGAGATATGATGATGATTGAGCGCAAAATCACTGAACATCGTAGTGATCTTCTTCGGTTCCAGTCAACAGGGATCGCAACGCGCAAGTTGATCAGAGGACTTTGGAAAGAGGACCCCAGGGTCCAAATGCTTTCAAACCTTGTGTCCTGTGTTGCACAATGGTCAACATAAATTGGGAAACCGCCGCAAGTTACAGTAGTAAACAGGCAGGGTAATCCTCGAGGGAAACAAAGAGAAGGCTAAAGGCAAGATAAGTTCATGCCCTAAGAGCCTGTGCACGGATTTTGGTCAGCTTGTTGGGAAATCAGCTCGGTGTGGGATCAAGATATGTACAGTAGAGATACTCTAGCAGGAAATCTCAAAGCCTATAGCCTATGGGTCCTATGGGGGCTATTTTGGCTTAGTCCAACCACCTCCAAAAGGCCCTATGCTGCTGTCAACACACTAGCAGCATCCCGTTGTCCTTTACTCAAGCACTGCTAGAGGGCCAGAAACCGGCCACCTGAGGATAAAAAAGGCCTTGCCATAGAATTTAGGTGCGTAGTTCTTTTCATGTAGAAGTTTGTTCCATTTGATTCCTTCACACCTGCCTGAGATAGCATTATCGATGCCGTTTTTGGACTTCCTGTTCGCAAAGCTCCAGCAAAGCTTTGGTGAACGGCGGGTAGGATAGGCGCAAGTTTGCGCAGGTGTGTATAGGACTCGTGTGAGTTGGAGTCTAGTGGTTGGTGTTGTGCTCATGGCGTCAGAGCCAGTTGCGGTAACTTGATGGCGTTTCATTTTGCCCGCAAGTTTCGCGCGTTGCAGTGTTTGTGTCCAATTGTTTTCTTCCTTTAATTTTACTTTGGAACATGGTGAGTTGTGCAACGTGTGTTGAGCTGGAGGGATTTGTGCCTGCAATCGCAAGGAGTTTCCTGAGGAGAGCCAGCAAGAGCTAATACGGCAGATCTTGCTGGAAAAGCACCTGATGTTCGAGCGACTTGTTCAGGATGAGTTCGTTCTTCCAAGTTGTTTGCCCATTGCGCACAGCGCAGAAGAGGTCTTAAGAGAGGCAGGCAAAGTCTTCTACGTGGATGTCGGTGGTCTTTTGTCCCCCAATTTCTTCCCGGCGTTGGCGCAGAAGATGTACAGTTGCCAGATCACAAACGACTCTGAAAGCACATGGAAACCAGGACCGCCCCAAGTTTTCCGGAATCGCGGGCACTTTCATGCAGGCACCTGTTCAGTGTCAATATCTCTATTCCCCGTCAGTCTGTGCAGAAGCTCCAAGAGTCTTTTGCGAATCGTTGTTCAGGGAGGCAACGAACTGAAATACGAAGAAGTTGCCCAAAAGGTGAAACATTTGCTAGAAAATGACATTTTCGGCTTCAATCCTGGATATGAAACAGATCCTGCCTCCATTTTTCAGTTGAAAGCTATCCCAATTACTTCAACCCTTTGCATGAATGTGGGATGTAAGCAAACATGCTCTCTCTGCAGACTCCGGGCCTTATTGGAAGAGCGTTTCCTACCCGACTTGGACAGTGCCCTCCGCTCTGTTGTGCAAAGCGCTGCCATTTTTGGAAGGCACACACGACCTGCGGGCAGCTTCCGTTTCAAGGCTATGAAATATCCTGGTGATGTTGACCTGGAAGAGTATTTGGCCATAGATGCCAACAGTCGAGATGAGGCGCTGACAGAACTTTGCAGGACCATTCAGACCCAATATGGGAATACCGAATATGGGAATATCGCTGGGGCAGGTGGTGTGGAAGTGTTTTTCGGTGGATTCAAAGCAGGTTTTGAGCCCGCGTCTGAATGTAGCGGTGCAAAAAAAGAATACCTGAGTTGGACGCAACAAGACATTTCGTGCTCGTCAACAGAAGCTTTGAAAAAAGCTTTGGGAGAAGGTCATCATACTTGGACTGCCAAGCTTGACTTGTTTGCAAAAGTGAAACTTTTTGAGGATTCCAAAGAGACACGTCGCTATTTTGAGGTTACCAATGTCCTGCGAGCTGGTTGGTTCAAAGGGGCTCAACCTATCCAGCCGATCAGCGACGAGAAGGATTTTTTGCAGTCAGTTGAGAAGAATTTGGAGAAGTTTTCAGGTGAGGAACCCAATGCAATGAAGTACGTCAAGCGCCTTTGGGAGAGAAGTGCCTATTTAGCGGAGCGAGGATTTGACTTGGAGTGGAACTTGAGCATTTTGGAGGCTCTCCGCCCGCTGCTTGGTCACTGGGTCGCTGAACTCAATCAAGTTGCGGCGCATGTCGAGACCATCATCAATATGATGCAGTCTTCCCACGAGTTGTTTGAACATGCACGTGCCGACCTGCCCATACTTCGCCGCACAGCAGCAAGAGTTGTTTGCCCATAAGGTAATAATGTATGATAAAGTGTTTGTTGTTTCCCCTTTTGTCGAAGACGATGTAATTTTGCATTCTGATGCATTCTTGACAATGTGCAGTGGATCGTTGCTTGATGTTTTAGAGGTCAGAACTTGAGCAGATTGAAGTCTCGGCTTCACAACATTGATGAGTCAGAGAAGCAGGCTGCAGAAGATGGGCGCGACAGCATTGCAAAAGCAATGGAGTACATCCCGGAGCTGCTACCAGAATCGCCACCAGAAGCTCCGAAAGAGAAAGACATGTTACGTACAGTCCTGCATAAAGCACAGCTGTTGTTGGAAAGCTGCGTTGAGACTGTCTTGATCGGAAAATTGGGTTCTTTCGAAGTTCCAGTGGCCAAACCACTCGGCAAGCTCTGGACGTTTCCATCAGACCACCCTCCCATTGCAGCTATGCTCAAACTCGGTGAGAACTCCATCAAGGTTGCTTCCTGGAATGTTCTGAACCGGAACTATTATAAATACATAGATAAAGACACGCAAGGACTCAAAGGCTCGGAAATAACAATGCAGCATGAAGCTGGTACAAGAGAGAGCAAGATCATTGAGAAGATCGAAGAGATGCTACAGAACGATTTCCGAATATTGTGCTTGCAAGAATGCTGGCCCGAGTTGCTTCAGCAACTGAGAGAAGCTTTGGAGGAAAGACAACCTGAAGTTCAGATGCGCTGCAGCGGAGAAGACAAGAACCAAGAGGCAATACTTTGCATGTATTAGGACATCTGGTTTTCCATATCCAACATCCAACAGAAAATCGCAGCATGTTGCCTCATAGCTCTGGCAATTGTTGGACTCAACATCTGTATCCTCCCCTTGCAGGCGATCCTTTTCCATTCCGACCATGTTTACTTCCGGGAATGTATTCATTTTCATCGCGCCTTCAGAGAGAATTCCAAGAAGGCGGGTTTCTTGCTTGAAGCTGGTACTATACACTTAGCCGCCGGTGTAGGCAAGGTTTTGTTTCTTTCTTCTTTTGCCAGTGCAGGTGGTGACTGAGGCCCATTTCCAACATGCTGGGATGGGCCTTTTGCGTGTTGTGACAACGTGCTTTGGCTGCACCTCTTTCCAAGAGGGTGCGTGAAACCGCTCAATGTGAACTGCACACTCAACACCCCTTCGCCAAGGCATCTACCCGGCGCTCCTTTTGGGCGCGCTCGCAAAGAATTTGCCGATTGCATAGCTGGGATTGTCAAGGGCGAGAAGCTGCCAACTGTACTGCTGGCAGATCTGAACTTTCCCGAAAAGGCCTTCTAAGGAAAGGGTGTGAGCGGCACGAGTGACAGGATGTGACAGCAAGCCCCAAGACCCTTGAAATCCCTTGAAGTATGCTTAAATTGTCAACAGCGTATGACAAGCATTCTGTGTCCTTCAACTTTTGCTTTAGGATTGAATCGCTGCAGAACAGCCATTGCTGCAGATAGCACAGTACCTCCACGTGGCAGGCCATACAACCTCTTTTGCTTGATCATGACCTTGACGTATCCTTCGTCCGGACACCTTACCCAACGAACATTTGCCAGGCCTGGCAGTCAAGAGTCGAGTGAATATTGAGCAAGCATATGGGCTCCCGATTTTGATAGTGATGAGGACTTCTTTAACAAACCTTAGTGGCGCCGGGAGCTAGTAAGATGGCGTTTATAGGTTGCATGCAGACAACAGGAAACTATACCCAGAAGTGCTTGCACGGACGTTCAACCATTCTCTTTATTCCGCACTCAAATCTGTGGATCCGGTGCCGTTGAGCCGCTCCAGTCTCTCACCACTGGCTGGTGTTTGATAATGTGCTTTGAATGCCTGCCTTTGCCCCCAGGGGTCCTTGCTGCCGAAGAGGATTGATAGCATTGCAGTCATCAACCACGAGGCAGGGGCTTTCCAAGATGCCGTGCATGGACTTGCACCTTACATGGTCTCACCACGTGGTTAAGGTCAAAGGCGCAAAGCTCCAAGCCACAGCTCTGAAAGCTGAAGACGTCCTCGATGGTCTCAGAGAAGTTGTGGACCTCTTGAAATCCAGGCCCATGCTTTGATGTTGCCTCAAACTTGTGCTGCGGGCTGGCTGTTGCCATATTGCAGATGGCTGATCTTAAGTTCAAAATGATTGGTGGCTAGCTTTGGTCTGTCCCATCCACAGCATCCGAACATATACGAACATCCTACTCTACAAATCCAACAAGTCCAACAAGTCCATGCAGCAGGGGAGTTGCAATGCGCTGTCATTTGCCCCGCAGTTGCCTTTGCTGTCACCGTTTGTCGCCAATTGTTGTATAGGTCAGCAGAGCCATGGACGCCAACGCGATACCAATCAGATAAGGCCGGTCTGCAGGAGTTTGAGGAATGGGGGGCGAACATCTCGACGGGTGGCTCAAAAAAAATCGGAATTGGTAGTGGAAATTGTAGAAACTGGTATGAAACTAAGTTCAAATCAAAGCAAACGTATACTGTAACGTGATGGAACGAAGGTTAGCATTGAGTGAGAAAAATGACTTAAACAGCAAAATAATTTCACAAAAGGACATAAAATCATGTCAAGCAGAATAGGCGGGCTTTAGTTGTTAAATCATAGTCGCGGAATCATGACTGTAAACAGAGGATAAGGTGTGCATATGGGTATTTATCATGGTCAAAGCTTCGTCTGTGTCAGCAGCAGCAGAAAATCATTGAACTATAAGCTGCAAATAAACCAACAGGAGAAACTTCCTTCTTTCGACATGAAATCTGCTCAGGGATGCATCTGTTGATTTCCCAGTTTCAGTGAATATATGTTTTTATTTTTTTTTGTAGTAATGTCATTGTAGATCCGTTGTGAAATTGGGAAATATGATTTCGCGCATGAACCCATAGTGTGAGAAACCGAAGCATGCACGAACCTGGTTTTCTATGGTTTTCTAATGTTTTCTAAAGGATGGAAAATATCCAAAAAATGTATTGCCGAACAGGTGGTACCATCTACGGCCGCATCAAAAGCTGCTGAATCTCCAGAAATAGCCACCGCTCCGACCTCAGTGTTGCTTGTGGTTTGTTCGAGGCTAGAAGGAAGTTTAGACCCGGCTATCCTCTCCTGCAGTCGCCATGGAAATGGCCGGTGACCAATGACGTTTGGATTTAGATATGTTGGATTGGGATAGTTTTTGGTGCTGCTACAGTAGAGTCAGTAGAGCTACATATAAATGTAGGCTGTAGACTCAGGAGGAAGCTGCGCTTGTTATGGGAACATGAAGCAGCCAAATCTTCACGGGAACCATCCCGAACCCATCTAAATTCCTTCAAGGCCAAACTGTGACATACTGTGACCATGATTCCCCACAAATTGGAGGTGGGTCCATCTGCTGCATCAAGTTCAGCCGGCTTGGCTGTTGCGGACTCAGACTCTCAAACCTGTTGCATCTCGAGGGTTCGTCACTGGTGATGGTGGCCACGTTTTACCATGGCCCACAATGCATGGGACCAGTATATTTTTTCTCCTGGTACAAATGATGAGTGGATGACTATTGGATGGAATGTAGATGGATGATCTAACCAAAAACTCGGGGGTCATAGTTTAAAGACTTGTGGCTTAAAACAACACTTTCATTCATCACTTTGACTTAATGATGCACCATGCAGTGGGCAGTGTCGCAGACGCCCATTGGCACCTTGTTTGACAATGCCACAGTACGGCGTTATTCGCAAATATGACTCATTGTCAACAAACCCCTAGTGAGTGACAAACTCTTCAGACAACTTGTCATTGGTACTGCGCAGTCACTTTTTTCAAGCCTGCTGTTGTTGAAATCGCTGATTCCCAGGCACCAGCATCACAGCCTGAAGGGCATTTGTTTCTCAGTGGCTGCTTCGAAAGTGACCACATTTTTACTGCCGAGCAGATTCTCAACTTAGATTTTGGACAAATCGCGAGTCAGACTCGAGGTTTTTTCGTCTGCGTTCTCTCAGAATTTCTCACCCCAGAACACATTTTCTGGATGTTGGTTTTGAATCTCCACTTCCACTGGCATGAAGTTGAGTGCCTCAACATATATCCAAGGATCATGGGCTACATGAGGATGGTGAGAGCCCGGCTGGTGGCTCGTGGCGTGCCAACCTTCATGGTTGAGGCAAGGCCTGGCCAAAGTTTTGCTGAGCCTTCGCGCCAGGGTTTGCTCCGTGCCAAAGGCATGGTGGCTTTTTGCACCGCAGAATACGGAGCGTACACAGGAGTTGGATATGATACGTTTCATGAGCTGGAATTCGCTCACGACACAAGGTTACCTCTCTTTCCAATTAGACTGTGTGAAGCGTGGCCGCCAGCGCCAACTGACAATGAAAGAGGGACCTGGCAGAACAAATTCGTGTTCAAAACAGGTCTCGTGTACATAGACGATCAGCGGATGGAGAACGCTGAAGGCGCCGCTGATCAGATTGCAGATTCTGTCTCACGCTTAGGACTCTTCTCAGATTAGAGCAAAAAGTAAAGATTGACAAGCAGCGCTTGAAAAGCAGTATCTTCGCATGCCAGATGCACATTGCACATACAGCGTCTTAATTTGTGGCCAAAATTGGAAACATGATTCTTTTGAAATGCAATGACAGTTTCCATTTTAAACCAAGAGACGGCCAAACTACACAGCACAGCTAAGTCATGTTTGGATTTCTTTCTTCGTGGCAACCGGAGGTCATTTTTTGGCATAGTGATGCAGTGATAGCACCCATTCTCTGTATCTAAGTCCATGTTGATTGCCACTCTCAGCTTAGGGCTTCGGACCCTCCTGAGTATTCTTGTATGTAAATTGCTTATCCCATTTTGGATGGTTTTGCTGCCAAGATCGGAATCCACCTGGAGCGATGATAGCGGTGGCAGGTTGTCCCATGGTTGATAAGTAAAAAAATCAACGGCTGCAAAGGGCAGGAAAACAAATCTATAAGTCCATTAAAGAAAAATGTCTCGGTTGTTTCATGTTGTTGCTGGTCTGGTTGGTTTCAAGATTGGTAGATGCCCCCAAATGGGCCAAGGTAGATGTCCCCACTTAATTTCATATTTCATGCCCGTTTTGCAATCCCCGGGGACAAAGCATTGGTTGACGTGGAAACTGCACTATGTCCGGAGGGCATACCACTTTGAAAGTGCCGGTAGAAATTGTTAGAAACTGCACACCACTGACCGGACTGAGCCTCCCAAAAGTGATGCTAGATTGATTTCAATTGCTATCTTGGGATTGGATTGTTTTCTTCATTGTTTTCACTTTGTTCTCCATCAATATTGATTTTACTTGGGACGGTCGGTTCTCGCTTCCCGTTTGATTTTCACCATCCAAGGCTTGCTGATGCGGAACCTGCGTGAGGAAACACAGGCAGCTGGGACCCGGCTTGCGAGCAGTTTCCAAACCTAGTGGAGTGGTTTTGCTCAGCTTATCCTCATCCCTATCAGCCCCATATCAGCCCTATCTTCCAATTTGGTTGATCCACATAGATCCGCTGCGGTGGACTTTTCATGCTTCAGATATCTTCGGATAGTTTTTTCAAGTTGGTAATGTAGTGGAATGTAGTGGAACACCAGTCAAAACGGGGGCCGCTCACCCACGTGGATGCCCTGCAAGGCTGACATACCAGCGTTGCCATTCTGAACTTGATCAAGTTTACAGGCGAGTAACCGATGGTTGGCGTGCGTCATATGTGGACATATTGGATGGTGGAGTGGGAGAAAATTCCCATAAGGGCGAAGCAGATGCTTCAGATATCATCAATACCTGCGCCGGCTGAATGCTAGCGACGTGGGCACACTCTTACTGTTGAAAGCCAGTACAAACCACAGCAAAGTGCAATGTGAATGTATGGTTTGAGATTGTTTCCCCTTCCAAAAACAATACCTTTTCCATCCTTTTCCTGGCAGATCTGACCCTTCAACCTCAGCTCACTCGCAAGGCCAGTACCAAGAGCGCCCTGCTGTCTGCAGTTTGACGATCGGAAAAAGATGCGGACGGTTGGTCAGTGAAGTTGTTGTCCAGAACCTGGAAGATATCCCCAGTTATATCTCACTCGGTTGTGGGCATTAATGATCTGGTCAAGCACTAACGTTGCATGATTCTATGGCTGCGGTGGAAACATCAGCACGAAGAGCAGCGGGCAAGCTTTCTGGATGCTTCCAAGCATATGCAGGTAGATTTTTCATGTTTGATGACGTTGGTGATGATGATGAAGAAGATGAAGTGGTCTTGCCCCTTTTCTCAAGGTTCATCCCTTCCTGTGTTCATTCAGAAGCGACGTGCTGTATCGATAGTTTCACTAAAGACTGGCACTCCGATGATACACACATGCGGATTTTAATCCAAAACGGTCAGAAAAAGATGGAAACGCATTCAGTACTACTATGTGCTACTATGTGCTACTTAAGCATGTCATCGATTTTGTGAAAACAACGTGGAAACAAGGCTTCAAACCAATCCCCAGAACTTCCGAGGCAAACAAGAATGGTAGAAAACTTCAACACAATGCGACATAATGAACTAGGCACTGAGTCTGGAAGGTCGTTTGGAACACCACGAAGTGTAAACTTACAGGATCTGATGTTTCAGAGTTGTCCCTTTAGCACTGGGCCTTGGCAAAACAGTCACTGCCCATGTTTGCAGTTTGGATTTCCGCCCTATCGCTGCAGCTGACCAGTCGAGTCATTCGAGTGGCTTGGTGCTATCCGTCATTGCCCTTTTCTGATGCTTTTTGACGTTGTTTCTTAACATGTTTTTTTTGCATTATATATATAAATAACTATAATCCCTATTATATCCGTATTGTATGGATTGAATATTGTCCCTCTTTAATACCGAATGATTTACGGATGTAATAAGGATGTAATTATATATACCACATTAATCAAACCACAATGATTTACAATAGGGATTTTGCCTTGTGATTTGATTGCGATTGAGACATTTTCTCCTGAACATGTCTCCTGGAAGCTCCAGTCATCTCCAGCCATCTTGCCAGCGATTTTCGGATGGAACAAAGGGTATCATGGTTGAAAAAACGAGTCAAAAGGCCATGGTCCTTGGTTATGGTTCAACCTCAAAGGGTATCATGGTTCAAATATGTTCAAATCACCATGTGGATTTCACTTGAAGCTACCAGAGAAGCTAGACAGTGTCAGGGCTCCAGAGGACGAAGAAACCTAAGCCTGCTCAGGCCTCGCCTGTCATCAGCTTCTTTCATCCGCTTTATTTACAGAAAAGTCTTGTCCGCTAACCGAAGAATTCGGCCAACACTTTTCCTAGAAGGGCAGGATGGCGGGCCTTGTGGCCTTGTCCGTAATGAGATTCTTGAACTTTTCATCATCCGAGAGTGGTGAATGTGGTGAAAACAACAGCTTCAACGGCGCTTAGCACTTCTGGCGCACAGTTCTCTTTCACTCCAGGCCCAAACAGAGCACCTGCTGGCGCAGTCCCAGAGGCGACATCGGAGTGTTGAGCCACTGATTTGGTGATTTGGTTGTTGCATCTGGTTGTTTTTGCCCAAAATGCTGAGTTCCAAGAGTTTAACATGTTTAACACTCCAACAGAATCCAACTCTGCAATGATTTTCCGCCTCATCTTTTCAATCTTTTCAAGTGTCTCACCAGTTAGATCAACGCCATTGGAGCCAGGGTGAGATGGAGCTTGGCCCTGAGCCTCCTGAAACACACAGATTGCTGCAAGATGTTTAGAAGGCCGGAGTTTTTTGTGCTTGGCAAACCTTCGGGCCCAGTCCTGACATATGAAAAATCACAAAAGAATTATCCTCTGGTAAATTAACATAGACCCTGAAAATTACTATTTTTAACTGGAAACTAATCTTCCAACCCCTGGCAGGGTCTATGTTAATTTACCAGAGGGTAGCACATAATCAGACCTCTTATTTCAATGGATGAACATCCAGCTATACTGTAGCTATGTTCAGATGACAACCAAGGTGAATTGACCTCACATTGTTGATCCACCAGTGGAAGGAGGGTGCCAAGTGGCTATCAAACCCAGGCTGGGCACCAAAAATCATCCGCCGGATAGCCTGGATTTCAAATGTTTGACCGATACGGCCCCTTGAAATATGGTGGGCGAAACCGACCAATATGGGTCTGTGGCGTTCAAAATCTTTTTCGAGACCAATTTATCAGAGGGTTATCTTACCGTGATAACGCAAAAGCCGTGTGAACTTTAGAACACAGGCATTTTGACCACGGCTCACGTGGGATTTGACCGGTCAAGTATGGATCCACCTAACTCCAACCAGGTTTTGACATGACAGCATTCGACTTGGCCTTGAAGTACGCTCCTGACCGGTTGCGGACTTGTGGAGGCGGGGTGTGGCGAACCACCTGCCATGCAGGAGAAAGCTTCCACAGCAGGTTTTTGGAGTTGAAACTGCCTCAATTTCTGATGGCTGAAGAAAGATGACTTGGACATTGATTTGATAACTTCAATCTGCTCCTGAATAATTTTGTTCGGGTTCAGTCAGACCATCTTCCCTGGCAAGTTTGTGCAAAGTGTGTACTAGTAGATACAAATAATGAGGTGATGATTAGGCGTTGAAGTGCGTAGGTATAGATCTAGAATCCAGAGTACGCTTCAAACTCAAATCGTACTCTTGACTTCTGCACCCGGTTCAGTGCGCAAGCATGTTTTGGTTCTTTGGTGGTTGTGAAGTGGCAATGCTTCAGCTATCTAACCCACCATCAAATTTGATCCTCCAAACTTGAGACAAGAAACACAAGGCCCCACAAAGGTACTACGGAAGTGTGACATGATCTGAGACCTGCAAATCTCACTGAGTCTTGGATGTTTCGTTTTTTTCCGGATGATCGAGACAGGGTGTGATTTTCTGGTGATAATGTTGATGATGATTTAGGACATTTAGGATTATAGTGTAGTCTCTTTTGCTTGAATTTCCGGATGATTTTTTTGAACAATTCTCGCTCCAGGAGGAAGGCCTTGTCAGGATCCCTGGATGCCAGAGTTGATTCGGATCGCGGTGTTCGTGGGGCCCTAAATCTCCAACGTCACGGGGATCATCTCAGTGGGAACAGATCTGCGGCTCATTGGGCTCCAATGACTTGAACCAATCCGTGGATCCCATGGTGAGGTGCGCCACCCAATGACAGCAGCCATGAAGCACTTGTGCCCTGGGCCTTGAGAACTGGGGTTGCTGGGGTTGGGCGCGGTCATCTGAAGTTACTGGTAGTTGTTGTAGTCGTTGTAGGCTTGTGGCCGAAATGACGATCTGCAGAATACTTTGCCGCAGCCAGGCCGTTGAATTGAAATGTTTTGAAGAACTCCTGCAGCTGTACTGGCTTGCACATTTCTGGAAGCATGCTTCAGGTGCACTTGATTCACATGCCATGTGATTCGCATGGGCTGCATCAAGCCAGTTTGTCCCAGAAAGCCCATTGGAATCTGCTTCACGTGACCAGTCCTAAACAGTACTCGTTTCACCCCACGTGTTCTCGTTTCCGCCTGGCGATGGCCTGAACACGAAAAAACATCTGTGAAATCTCAGGTGGGATTTCAGGGGTGTCAGCCATGTCACGAATCATGTTCCTTTCCATGGTGGCAATCCACATGGTCAGTCTGCAGGTTGACCAACTTTGTCGTTTCAACCATCTCCGCTTTATCGATCAGCTGGATCCTCTGGGCTTCCCTGGAGGCCGACTGAGCAAGATGGGCGCTTTCAACCTCTCTGTCTGTTAGTCGAGATATGATGACGCAGCATGGGAGCTTGTTCCCTTCATCATTGGGTGTTCGTTAATGGGTTCAATATTGTTCAATTTTCTGTTCGCACGCAACACACCTTTTTCCGGCTTTAGTAAAGGGACCATAGTTGAGGCATTGACCTTGTCTCAGTCAGAGCTTTTGCAAAGTGGTTCTTGCAGCACAGTGCTCACACCCAATATGAAGTGCACCTCAGTCATGTAGCCAGGTTTGGTGCAGAATCAGCTGAAATCTCTAACCGCAGAAGGGTTTCAGTTGGCAAAGGCACAAGTCAATCGCAGTTGAGCCATTTGAGGTCTCTTTTCATGTTCCTTGGGCCAGGCCAACGAGACTGAGGCAAAAGCATGTCCAGATCTCAGGCTTTTGAAGTGGATTTCTAATCACCTTCCACTTCAGATACCAGTAGAACTTGCATGCGCCCTGCACCACCCAGGCCTGTGCATGCATGCTTTTTGCGAACCTGCTGCGCTGTTGTTGTCAATGAACATGACCCGCGCACATTCACGTTGCAATGCAACATCAGGCGGCACATTGCGTTCCAAAGGTCGCACTTGAAACTGCACACTTCAGACTCCACACTTCGTCTTCATCTCCTCTCATCTGAGCTCTTCTCATTTCATCTAATCTCTTCTCATCTAGTCTGAGCTCTTTTCATCTCTTCTCATATGTAATCCAAGTTATTCTCAACCATTTTATCTCATCTGAGCACTGCTCAACCTTTCTCATCTCATTGCAGCTCTTCTTAACTCATCTCAGCTCTTCTTACGTCAGAAAGATTTTACTGTCAGAGAAAAGCTCTTACACACAATAAGCATTGCACGCTGAAAGCTTTTGCACAGACAAGCTTTTAGACACAGATGCGTTTACACAGAAAATCTTCTACGCAGAAGCTTTTACACATGGGATGCATTTACACAGAGAAGCTTTTCCACACAGAAAGCTTTTACACACAGCACACAAAGACCCTTATACGCACAGAATGGTAACAGAATGCACAAAATACTGACCTGTACTTCTTTGAGCTATAAGACTTGCGCAAATTTCTTCCCAGTATGACATTGTACTACGAGCCTTGCACCAAGTACTTCCCAGTATTACTTTGTACTACGAAGCTTGCGCACAGTACTTCTCTTTACTACTTTGTACTACAAGACTTGCACAAAGGAATCTCCAGTACTACTTTGTACGACAAAGCTTGCACAAAGCACTTCCCAGTATCATCGGCCCTTTATCTTCGGCTCCACTTGCGATCTGCGTCGCAAAGACAAGACCAAACTAGACAAGACTGGGCTACACTAGATCACACTACACAAGACTAGACTACACTAGACCACACACAAAACGAGACTAAGACCACTCTACACAAGACTAGACTACACTAGACCACACTACACAAGACTAGACTACACTAGACCACACTACACAAGACTAGACTATACACTAGACCACACTACACAAGACTAGACTAGACTAGACTACACTAGACCACACACAAAACGAGACTAAGACCACTCTACACAAGACCAGACTACACTAGATCGCACTACACAAGACTAGACTACACTAGACCACACTACACAAGACTAGGCTACACCAGACCACACACTACACAAGACCAGACAACACCACACAAGACTAGATTACGCTAGACAAAACTACACAACACTGGCCCACGACAACACACGACACAAGACTGGACTACACAAGTCGCCACTAATGTATTTGTCCGTAACTCAGACGATTGCTTCCCAACTTCCTCTGATGGTTCAAACATCACCAAAGTTCAAGAATTTTCAACCTTGAATTACGTTGCCAAGTACATCAACAGCTTGAGCGCCCAAACGCATGATTTTTTTTCCCTACTGCAGGCATTTCTGCCCCCGCAAGAATGTCTGTAGATGCCATGTTCCCCCTTGTGCAATCCACCGCAACCACCGCATGTTAGGCTCCTGTTGAAAGTGTCCACAGCCAAGTCTTGCCAAACCCTGGTACTTCAAACCCAAATTGATTCACGCAGCAGACATTTTGCGTGCGCGTATTGAGAAAACATCAGAACTCGCTGTTGTTACGCCACACTAGGCGCACGTTGAGCCCATGTTTGCGAAGATGACGCCATGACCCAACTTTTTCAAAAAACCATCTTGAGACATTACCAGCTCCCCACCCCAAGTTGGAATTAATGTGAGGAAAGTAATATGAGAGGAAGCGATGTGAGGGGAAATCATTTGAAGTGACGAGACAGTGTGAGGTGAGATAAGGTGGGGAGGACACTGTCAAAAAGTCCGTAATTGAGAGTTTATATATCTACGAAACTTTCTTTGACAATGGTTCATTTGAGCCACGCTGTATCTTTCTTTTTATTCCACTGAGTTTCAACTATGCCCATAGTCGCTTGTTCCCACTTTAAGAGCAAGAGTTGAGAGTCATGTTTCAGACAGACGAGCTGAGTTGCAGTAAAGTAGTGCCGCGAGATGAAGGCAGCTCAATTGATGTGACCTTGAGGTGTGACCGTCCTATCACTGACAAGCTTGAGCCCCTCAAAGCCATTGGCTTCATCAAGCCGGACGAGTTTCTTGCGAAGCTGGTTCTGATGCATGTAGCATGCGGCAGTTGCCAACGTTGGTTGGAAGTACTATGTGCCTAGTTGACAAAATGGCCGACTTCACAAGTTTGCTCTTTGAATCCATAAATTTGATTCCTCATCCACTGGGGTATGCCTTGACCTTCAAAACCCGTTTTTAGTTGGCAACACGAGGCGAAGACGAAGACAAATTGAAAGGGTGGGACAGGTGTAGCCCCAGTCTTCAACTTGGCACGTTCCGACATGATGACGAGATCGAAATCGCACATGGTGGTGGTAAAATCACAATGAAGATACAGTTCGATAAGCTTCCAATGTCCTGCAGAGTGCCCACATCGTCGAAGACATCCTTCAGTGTAGAGATTCTTGATTTTCAGTTTGTGTGATGATGTGTGCGCGTTTCTTTTGCCTTGATTTGTGCTTGGTGTTCCTTGTCACAGAATATGCGACTTCGTTCGAAAGAAAGTCTTGTGGCCATGTTTGTTCAATGGAAAGGATTGATGGGGAAGAGCTTCACTTCGAACTGCAGGCAGCGCCACGGCCGGGTACAGCTCAGAGGATATGAATGTAACCGAGTGCTTTCAAGGTGATTCCCACAATCGCAGTTAGCAAACCACATCGACTTGGATTTCTTTCCGAAGAAAGATTAATGAAGTATTGTGGTTATTTGGTTGATTTTCTGCTGCTTGCAGATACGATAGTTCGTACAACTGTGCATAGTCTGGTTGGACAGAACTGTTTTCCAGTGGGACATAGTGGGATATCAGATATCTGAAACTAGCTGCATTTAAGTACTTGATATTGTGCAACGCACTTGGCTATAGTTACGGACACTCCGTTAGAACTCTTGCTGGAAAATGTCCGTTCTCACACTTAGAACGTGATCAACACCCCACACCTTTTGAACGGAAAGAACATTGCTCGATATTTGTTTAATTTAGGCCCTCGATGTTTAACTGTGAGAAACTTTGCCACCAAGCTTTGTCACCTTGACGACATCCAATATATATTGAAATTGCCACTGCGGACCATTCATGAAACAGGATATGGGCATGAAAGTATGTCCTAGGTTGATTTGGAAAACCTGTTATAACTGCATTTTGAATACATAATATACAGAAAAGGGTACATGTTGGAGCAGCTTGTAAGTAGCTCAAAATCAGCATCACGCAAGAATTGCACAAAGCCGGCCCAAGGTTTGCACTGAGAAGAAAAATGGTAGGGAGTCAGCTTTGCAACATAGTGCGCATTTTGCAAGATAATTTCCCACAGTATCCTGTCTTTAGTTTTGTCTTTATTGAAGTGTCAATTGAACTGTTGTAACACGCTTTGAGCAGAAAACATGCGAGGGAGCTGTCAAACATTGCAGTGCATGGTCATGCCCCATTGGCTCCCAAATTCTACCAAAAAATCACGCCTCTCGACCATCTCTACGTATGTTTGTTTAGTGTTTTTGTTGTGGTTCTTCTAGCTACGGCCCCACGCCCA
>CAMXCT020002925.1:75000-81834 GCA_947184155.2 Cladocopium goreaui
GCAGAATGCTTTGGGGTCTTCAGCCATAGTAAAGGTTTCGGAACAGACCGGAGCAGCTCCGAAACTGATTCCCTGAAGGTTCCCAGGTTCCAAGTACAGGTTCACAGGTTCCCAAGTAAAGGTTCCCAAGTAAAGGTTCCCAAGTAAAGGTTCCCAAGTAAAGGTTCCCAAGTAAAGGTTCCCAAGTAAAGGTTCCCAAGTAAAGGTTCCCAAGAAAAGGTTCCCAAGTAAAGGTTCCCAAGTAAAGGTTCCCAAGTAAAGGTTCCCAAGTAAAGGTTCCCAAGTAAAGGTTCCCAAGTAAAGGTTCCCAAGTAAAGGTTCCCAAGTAAAGGTTCCCAAGTAAAGGTTCCCAAGTAAAGGTTCCCAAGTAAAGGTTCCCAAGTAAAGGTTCCCAAGTAAAGGTTCCCAAGTAAAGGTTCCCAAGTAAAGGTTCCCAAGTTCCCAAGTAAAGGTTCCCAAGAAAAGGTTCCCAAGTAAAGGTTCCCAAGTGAAGGTTCCCAAGCAAGTTTCCCAAGAAAAGGTTCCCAAGTAAAGGTTCCCAAGCAAAGGTTCCCAAGTAAAGGTTCCCAAGTAAAGGTTCCCAAGTAAAGGTTCCCAAGTAAAGGTTCCCAAGTAAAGGTTCCCAAGTTCCCAAAGGTTCCCAAGCAAAGGTTCCCAAGGTTCCCAAGAAAAGGTTCCCAAGAAAAGGTTCCCAAGTTCCCAAGAGGTTCCCAAGTAAAGGTTCCCAAGTAAAGGTTCCCAAGTAAAGGTTCCCAAGTAAAGGTTCCCAAGTAAAGGTTCCCAAGTAAAGGTTCCCAAGTAAAGGTTCCCAAGTAAAGGTTCCCAAGTACAGGTTCCCAAGGTTCCCAAGGTTCCCTCAAGGTTCCCTCAAGGTTCCCTCAAGGTTCCCTCAAGGTTCCCTCAAGGTTCCCTCAAGGTTCCCTCAAGGTTCCCTCAAGGTTCCCTCAAGGTTCCCTCAAGGTTCCCTCAAGGTTCCCAAGGTTCCTCAAGGTTCCCTCAAGGTTCCCAAAAGGTTCCCAAAAGGCTCCCTCAAGGTTCCCTGCAAGGTTCCCAAGTTTTCCAAGTAAAGGTTGTCAAGGTTCCCAAGGTGACATTGTAAAGGTTTCTATAAGATTCCCAAGGTTAGATTGTCAAGGTTCCTTCAAGGTTCCCAAAAGGTACCCTCAAGGTTCCTTCAAGGTTTCTTTAAGGTTCCCTGAAGGTCGGGATACCACATTCTTACAGCAAATTGTCAATCACCAAAAAATCAAAGCACACTTTGACCACTCTGGATAACACTACCCCTGATCGATCATAGGTACTTCGTGGCAAATCATACTAGTACAATTGTAATAAAAATAGTGATCAAGTCAGTATTAGCTAGATTAAAACTTAGTTGGTGAAAAAAAACATGGAAACTCCATGGCTGATCACTGTTGAATTCGCGGCTTATCAGTTGATAATAGCAATGACCTACAATAACCAGCCACAATGGTTGATAGGCGATTATGGAAGCAGCTGCTGACCAAGAAATCTGTTGGAGCTGCCCACTGTCAGCGCGCCATGTTTGATTTGTGTGAGTTCATCACAATGCTCGAACCAAAGGTTAAAAAAAGAGGTACTGAGAAAGCTAAGTTTTTGCCTAGGCGTTTTTTGGTAGTTGCAGGCGATGGCTTTCAATGGAAGAAGGTTTAAAAAAGGGAAACTGAGAAAGTTAAGTCTTTGCCTAGGCGTTGAGTTGCGGGCGATGGCTTTCAATGGAAGAAGGTTCAAAAAAAGTTTCTCAGAAAGTTAAGTTCTTGCCCAGGCGTTTTTTGGTAGTTGCGAGCAATGGCTTTCAATGGAAGGTTTAAAAAAGAGGTACTGAGATAGTTAAGTTTTTGCCTAAGATTTTTTTGGTAGTCAACACGCAGAGCGGCAGAGCTTGTGTGCGAACATTGCAGCGGCAATCGAATGTTTGGGATTGAAATGAGTCAGCAGTTTTTTTGTCAAATGATGGTGGTTTCTACAGGTTTCCAAAACCGATTAAAAACTACAATACCCATTTTAAAGCAAGTTAAACCTACTAAAAACTACAGTACCCGTTTTAAAGCAAGTGCTGCCTGGTGAAGTGATGCCTGGCATCTGTTCCAAAAGTCATTCTAAACCCAGGAAGGGGTGCAAGTCGGAAAGAGATTTTGTGCTATGAAAGGGTCATTTTAAAGTAAACGAATTCCATTCTAAAGCGGCTGTGCTTGTGAACCAGAAATAGTTGCTACAAAATAAATGCACCACTTCACGCCCAAAATTCAAACATGGATATACATACAGCATGACTTAAATGTAGCAAGCATGACTTAAATTCAAGCCGAACATAGTCGCTCGAAGTCTGGAAGTTCGAATCTCCGATTCGGGCCCCGGATTCGGGGCCCGGATTCGGAGCCTAATCTCCTTAAAATACACTTGGCGGGTATATGATATGCCTAAGAGACATGATTTAAACTTAAGTTGAGTGTAGTCGCTCCAAGTTCGAACCTCTGATTCGGGCCCCGGATTCGGGCCCCGGATTCGGGGCCCGGATGGGGAGCCCAATCTCCATGAAATGGGTATATCGTATATGCAGCCTTGCAAACTATGCCTTAGAAATGTAACAAGCATGGGTTAATTCAAGTTGAGTGTAGTCGCCTGATGTTCGAAGATTCGGGCCCCGGATTCGGGCCCCGGATGGGGAGCCCAATCTCCATGAAATGGGTATATGGTAAGTGCAGCCTTGCAAACTATGCCTTAGAGATGTAACAAGCATGGTTCAAATTCAAGTTGGGTGTGGTCGCCTGATGTTCGAAGATTCGGGCCCCGAATGGGGAGTCCAATCTCCATGAAATGGGTATATGGTAAGTGCAGCCTTGCAAACTATGCCTTAGAGATGTAGCAAGCATGGTTCAAATTCAAGTTGAGCGTAGTCGCCTGATGTTCGAAGATTCGGGCCCCGGATTCGGGGCCCGGATGGGGAGCCCAATCTCCATGAAATGGGTATATTGTACGTGCAGCCTTGCAAACTATGCCTCAGAGATGTAACAAGCATGGTTCAAATTCAAGTTGAGTGTAGTCGCCTGATGTTCGAAGATTCGGGCCCCGGATTCGGGGCCCGGATTCGGGGCCTCGATGGGGAGCCCAATCTCCATGACATGGGTAACCTTGCAAAGTATGCCTTCGAAATGTAACAAACATGGTTTAAATTCAAGTTGAGTGTAGTCGCCCGATTTGTTCGAAGCTTTGGTTCGGGGCCCGGATTCGGGGCCCGATTCGGAGCCCAAGCTCCACGAAACAAATGCAGGTATATACTGCTAAGATCAATTGGTATGCACAGCGTTGAACAATGCCTGTCAGGGATGTAGCAAGCAAGACATGCAAGAAGCTCTGCGCATTTACTCGAAGTTCTAGCCTCCAATTCGGGCCCCTGTCTTGTCATTTTTCTTGGGTTGTCGACATTCTGCAGGCTAGAGATAGCAGGATCGCGTGCTTCTCGACAGAGCTCGGTGGCCTAGAATTTCCAGAAGTGTCATGTTGCGTCATCAGTCATGCGTGGTCACCGACTCTTCTGATTATCTGACCTTGGAACATGTGGGAATGCCTCCGCCGCATCCTTTGCCACTTTTCCATTTCAAACAAGGATTTTGCGCAGTCAGCTAAGATGAACACGGACCAGTAGAACCTCCCTTGCTAGGGCTACATCTCCAGGAATCACGCCAAGTTAGTACTTGCGTGTTTTTCATGGATGACTCATTGTTTGAATCACTGCCGCGTCCAACCATTGATGGCCATGGACAAGCAGGTATATAGTAAAGGTTCTCAGGCCCAGAGCTTCAGCATGTCCACCTGCCGCCAGAGCAAGACATTGAAGAGCAATGCTGCGGGCCGGAGCAAGTCAAAGAGATCATCAGAGCAGGTTGTTGCGGACACACCCGTGAAGAAGGATGATGAGCAGAAAAAAAGCTGCCCACAAAAAGCAACTTGGAGTTTTCAACCCAAACCCGCAAGAGTCCTTAGCCATGCTCTGGCCCAGCCATACGGGATGCCATATTGACGAACTGAATAATGTTGGGTATGAGGCATTTCATATTGCATACACTCTATATTCCAAAACATCTGTCAAAGTTTTGCGGTCCGCAATGCGGCCTCAGGTATGAGAGCCGAAGAAAAAAATCTTAGATATCGTTTGAGTGCTGAAGACTACCAAAAGATCCAGGGCTATGATGATCTGCAGAAGCAGCTGGAGCTGGATGAGGCGAAGGCGCTGTTGGCCCAATGTCAGGACCCGCAAGGATTGGTGAAGAGTTTGCAGGAATCCGCTGAGCGCATACGGCTTCTCGAAAAAGAGAATGTGGACTTGTCTCGGATTTTGACAAACTATGTCTCGAACCCTGCTATGCTTCCTTGCAGAGCTGGAGATGCCTCAATCAAAAGGGAGGTTCTAGTCAAGAGGGAGGTTCCATGATAGACTGTGCAGGGCGTCCAGGAGGTGTTCATTTGGGGTGTCCTGCATCATTTTCGGCAAGTCAGGACAGGGGCCGTACACCAGTGACCTTGGACAACAGAGCTTCCGAAGACCTGTTAGGGGTGGAAAAAAAAATATGCCTTCCATTGCCTTCCATTACACTAACTTGGTCGAAGCAATCAGAATAACTGCAACATGCGTTGTTGGGCTGGTTCATGAGATCTTGAATTCTTTGCAGTCACGGCTGCGCATTTCTTCTTTGATTTTTTGCTGGTTGTCTGTAATGCAATTTCCTTGGCAGCACATCCAGGTTGGTGAGCCTTCCGTGACTATGGGATGGAAAACCTGTGACAAGAAGGTGCTGACCTTCTGGTTTCCATGGTATTCTGTGGCCTGAAGCCTCTTAAGTATGATGAGACTCACTGTAGAACATTGTATATATTGTTCCAAATATTTGCCTGAACGGACCCCTTTTTTGCCAGCTGTATCTGATACAGCTGGTTGAAAGCCCCACTTGTAGAGCCATGTTGGGCCATGTTGAGGCCTATATTGGCAGGATGATGCCTCTACGGACCCCTTTTTTGCCAGCTGTATCTGATACAGCTGGTTGAAAGCCCCACTTGTAGAGCCAACTTGGGCCATGTTGAGGCCTATATTGGCAGGATGATGCCTCTACGGACCCCTTTTTTGCCAGCTGTATCTGATACAGCTGGTTGAAAGCCCCACTTGTAGAGCCAACTTAGGCCATGTTGAGGCCTAAATTGGTCTTGGGCTCATCTTGGGTCCATGTTGGGCCCATGTTGGACGTTTGGAGGCCTTTGTTGGAGACAACCGTCGCTTGGGTCGGGAAAACAGTTACTTGAAGTATTCGACTTTGGTTGTACAATCGCTTGTGTTTTAGCTTCATCCCATGATATTCTCATGCATGTTGGTAGTGAGGCTGCGTTTGCAGTTTGCTCTGGTTTTTCCGCACCTGCCAAGTGACAGTTGTTATAGATTTTGTTAGAGTAGTCCGCTTCCCGCCTCTTTTTCTCCTTCTCCTTGCTTCTTCGCCAGCTCTCAATCACAGTGGGCGCACCGGCGGACCTCAACCACGAGCTTCGGATCACGTGGGCACCAGCGGGCCTCCACCGCGACCCCGACCGCCAGTGGGCAGTGCTGGGCCTCCACTGCCAAACACGTTGCCAGAATGTATCTAAGATAAAATGTCAGAACATATGCCACATCAAAGGCTAAAATATATGTCAGATCCCACACCGGAAAAACAATGCCACAATACATGCCAGGTAAAAGCTCCTGTCTTTTCGGGAACAAGTTCACCAACTGTAATTTCAAACCGGGAACCCTTGTGAGCCTGTGAATAGTATTTCAGGATCGCGCTTCTGGGGAGGGCTGCCTGGCAGAATTTGCGATCCCCAACCAGATCCGGGATCGCGTTTCTAACGTGAGGCCAGGGATCAGCACAGCAAATGTTGAGACGAATATATGCAAATGCAACTATATGCATCAGTCGGGATCGCAGATTTTGTCAGCCTGCCTGGCCGAGCTGTGCGATCCCTAACCAGATCCGGGATCGCGTGATGCTTCTTCAATCAATAGGCAGAAATCAGGGCTTGGATTATGTTTTCTTTGGAAAAAAATAGCTTTACAATCATGTATAGGTAGTGCGATCCCGGATCTGGTTGGGGATCGCAGATTCTGGCAGCCTGCCTGGCCGAGCTGTGCGATCCCCAACCAGATCCGGGATCGCGTGATGCTTCTTCAATCAATAGGCAGAAATCAGGGCTTGGATTATGTTTTCTTTGGAAAAAACAGCTTTACAATCATGTATAGGTAGTGCGATCCCGGATCTGGTTGGGGATCGCAGATTCTGGCAGCCTGCCTGGCCGAGCTGTGCGATCCCCAACCAGATCCGGGATCGCGCCATGCTTCTTCAATCAATAGGCAGAATTCAGGGCCTGGATTATGTTTTTTTTTCGAAAAAAACAGCTATACAATGATGTAAATGTGATGCGATCCCGGATCTGGTTGGGGATCGCGGATTCTGGCAGCCTGCCTGGCCGAGCTTTGCGATCCCCAACCAGATCCGGGATCGCGCCATGCTTCTTCAATCAATAGGCAGAAGTCAGGGCTTGGATTATGTTTTTTTTGGAAAAAAACACCTATATACAATAATGTAAATGTAATGCGATCCCGGATCTGGTTGGGGATCGCGGATTCTGGCAGCCTGCCTGGCCAAAATCTGCGATCCCCAACCAGATCCGGGATCGCGCCATGCTTCTTCAATCAATAGGCAGAATTCAGGGCTTGGATTATGTTTTTTTTGGAAAAAAACAGCTATACAATAATGTAAATGTAATGCGATCCCGGATCTGGTTGGG
>CAMXCT020002926.1:0-81789 GCA_947184155.2 Cladocopium goreaui
TGTGCCACGCCTGCCACGCAAAGTGCCGCGGCGTCACAGGCGCCAAATCCGGGCCCAAGGGCGCCACCCAGTACCATAAGTGCCACGCCTGCCACGCAAAACGACGGTAAATGTGAGGTTGTGCCACGCCTGCCACGCAAAGTGCCGCGGCGTCACAGGCGCCAAATCCGGGCCCAAGGGCGCCACCCAGTACCATAAGTGCCACGCCTGCCACGCAAAACGACGGTGGATGTGAGTTTGTGCCACGCCTGCCACGTGAAACGAAGGTGGATGTCAGGTTGTGGCACGCCTGCGTGTGTGTGCGTGTGTGTGCGTGTGTGTGCGTGTGTGTGTGTGTGTGGGTGTGTGTGCGGGCCCAAGGGCGCCACCCAGTACCATAAGTGCCACGCCTGCCACGCAAAACGACGGTGGATGTGAGTTTGTGCCACGAAATGACCCATTTCACTTCACTGACTAGTTGTTGTGGATGTGAGTTTGTGCCACGCCTGCCACGTGAAACGACGGTGGATGTGAGGTTGTGCCACGCCTGCCACGCAAAGTGCCGCGGCGTCACAGGCGCCAAATCCGGGCCCAAGGGCGCCACCCAGTACCATAAGTGTCACGCCTGCCACGCAAAACGACGGTGGATGTGAGTTTGTGCCACGCCTGCCACGTGAAACGACGGTGGATGTGAGGTTGTGCCACGCCTGCCACGCAAAGTGCCGCGGCGTCACAGGCGCCAAATCCGGGCCCAAGGGCGCCACCCAGTACCATAAGTGTCACGCCTGCCACGCAAAACGACGGTGGATGTGAGTTTGTGCCACGCCTGCCACGTGAAACGAAGGTGGATGTCAGGTTGTGCCACGCCTGCCACGCAAAGTGGCGCGGCGCCCCGGCGCCAAATCCCGGCCCAAGGGCGCCACCCAGTACCATAAGTGGCACGCCTGCCACGCAAAACGACGTTAGATGTGAGTTTGTGCCACGCCTGCCACGTGAAACGAAGGTGGATGTCAGGTTGTGCCACGCCTGCGTGTGTGTGCGTGTGTGTGCGTGTGTGTGCGTGTGTGTGTGTGTGTGTGGGTGTGTGTGGGTGTGTGTGCGTGGGTGCGTGCGTGGGTGTGTGTGTGTGTGGACAAAGTGTGTGTTGATAAAGTGTGTGTGGACAAAGTGTGTCTGGACAAAGTGTGTGTTGATAAAGTGTGTGTTGATAAACTGCGTGTGGACAAAGTGTGTGTGGACAAAGTGTGTGTGGGTGTGGGTGTGTGTGCGTGTGTGTGCGTGCGTGTGTGTGTGTGTGTGGACAAAGTGTGTGTTGATAAAGTGTGTGGACAAAGTGTGTGTGGACAAAGTGTGTGTGGACAAAGTGTGTGTGGACAAAGTGTGTGTTGATAAAGTGTGTGTTGATAAAGTGTGTGGACAAAGTGTGTGTGGACAAAGTGTGTGTGGACAAAGTGTGTGTTGATAAAGTGTGTGTTGATAAAGTGTGTGGACAAAGTGTGTGTGGACAAAGTGTGTGTGGACAAAGTGTGTGTGGACAAAGTGTGTGTGGACAAAGTGTGTGTGGACAAAGTGTGTGTTGATAAAGTGTGTGTTGATAAAGTGTGTGGACAAAGTGTGTGTGGACAAAGTGTGTGTGGACAAAGTGTGTGTTGATAAAGTGTGTGTGGACAAAGTCTGTTATAAAGTGTCTGTGGACAAAGTGTGTGTGGACAAAGTGTGTGTGGACAAAGTGTTGGAGGGCGGGAGGAGGAGGAGGCGGAGGAGGCGGAGCCCGGGATACAGAATCAAAAACAAGAACCCCACACAAAGATGTGGGGAAA
Source organism: Cladocopium goreaui (assembly GCA_947184155.2). Classification (NCBI taxonomy): domain Eukaryota; class Dinophyceae; order Suessiales; family Symbiodiniaceae; genus Cladocopium; species Cladocopium goreaui. The sequence goes on from CAMXCT020002926.1 coordinate 1,800, forward strand.
AAGGTCATTTTGTGGATTGACTCCTTGCTCCAAAAATCGGATGATTACCTGGTTTTAACATGTTTTAACTATATATATAATGGAAAATAAATCCTCTTCAGCAAATCCAAGTGATTTAAATTCGATCCAATCCATCAAATTCCGTTTTCCATTTAGTTGGAACAGCTTCAATTACTGTAACATACTGTAACAACCCCACCATGTTTTAGAACGGCAAATCATCATATATATATATATATATATAACTCATCTATAAATATGGCTTCCATAGCTATGTGGTTATTCACCAGAGGCTATTTGTTATGCCTCCCAGGGGCAGTTTTGAGCCCGCCTGTTCTAGTTGCCTTTCAGCATTACTGAGACTTTCCAGTTCCTTCTGTGCTTCTTTGAGCCATCGCCTGCAAACAGTCATGGGAAAAACAATGGAAAAAGGGGGAACAGAATGCTGCTAGAAGTGGAAAATACTGGAACACTGGATATCATGAGGATAGGACTATCATGAATCATGGATAAAATTAGACATGTGTTTTCCTATAAGACCATATATAAAACCTAGATAACCATGTATATAACATACATAAAATACTGATATATCATGGAATATCATGGATAAACAAACCCCATGGTGAGCCATGGATAAACATCCGATCTAAAAAGCTGGTGCTGAGCAGCAGATGTCTCGTCTCGAGACGTCTCGTCTCTATGATTTTTTCGGCCATCTGGAGCTATTTTTTCTATGAAATTGTCATGCTACAACTAAGATGATCTATAACTATAACTAATGGTATAACTATAGTTTCTGACATCTTGATGCCAGATGGTATATCTATAACTAATGGTATAACTATAGTTATAGATTTATAATTTCTGCTGATCTTGAGTTTCTGAAGTCCTTCAGCTTGATGTTCATCCACAGATGGAGAATTGACCATATCTGGATGATGATAGCACGAAAAATGATGCGGAAAAAACCAGAACTTCCATAACAATCCCATCCCCCTGGTATTCAATACCCCCCAGGAATGCATCCCCATGAAGAAATCCACTGAATCCACATGGATCATGGAGCAATCCAAAGCTGTGCCATGGTCAAGTTACTACACGGGCACTTGGGAATTCTTCGGGATCTAATGGATATAATATATATATATAAATTATAATCAATAGGTATAAATTCTAATAAATATATATATATATTTATTAAACCCACATATTCTATTGGGTATATAAATTTATTATACCCATATATTCTTCTAATGGGTTACACATTTTTAATCAGAATTCATTGATGACCATCCCCCACCGTGAGGATCCAATCCACCAGCGCGCCTGTGTTTCTCGGTTTCGTCTCGAATTCCGAGCCGATGATGATTGCACCTCAGGGAGCCATTGGTCAGCAGGCAACCGCTGTTCCTGACCTCGTGGTTTGTGATGTTTGTGCCCCCTTAAAAGTACTGAAATGTAAGGGGATTGAACAACTTTTATAAGGATTCTTGAAGAAATCCTGCTTATTTCCCCCTGTTGAATCCTATTTAAGTTACTTAAGTGAGGGATTCTTGGAGAATTTGGCATTCATCAGGGAAATTGATGGAAATTGTCCAACAGCCGTGACGATAGTTATATGATAATCTTCTGTGCATGTGACATGCCAACCTGCCAAAGTGGTCCAAAGTGTAAGATGTCATGAGCTCGTCGCAAATGTAGCCCCGGATCTGTGATTAAGGATTGGGAGGCTAAATTCATAGACGGCTCTGTGTGCTTCTGGTAGAACAAAACTTCTTGACATACTGTGGATGGAAGAAATCCTGCACCAGTTAATAGGTGGTTTAGTTTATCCCATTATTTATAGGTTTTCTGCCATCCCAGGTGGTGCAGGATTTCTTCCATCCACAGTAGGGTCCTCAGTCATGCCACACCTGCAGCACTTGCTCAATACGTTACCGGGGCTACTTAACGGGTTAGTAATTGGGATTACCCTCTGGTAATTTAACATAGCTATTGAACATGGCCATAGAAATAATGGATTTACCCAGCTAGAAAATGGTGATTTTCCATAGCTATGTTAAATTTCCAGAGGGTATACATCCATTTTCCTATGGTTTCCCTATGGTTTTCCTATTAAAACCTCCATTTCCTATGGTTTCCCTATGGTTTTCCCATTAAAAACATAAAATACCCATTTTCACTCAATAAATTGTGACATGTTATGAAGGGGATGAGCCACGAATCGGGGACTTACGGTCCCCCGTTTTTATTTTGCCCAGCTCCCATACCTCGCGAATCCAGACCATCCACAGCAGTTTGCGAAGGTAGCATTCGATCTCTTCATGAAATTTTCCAGTCATGGGGACTATCTAATGTCCAAAATTGCCAAAAAAAACTGTCATGATGGTTAAACCATGTTAAGAAATGATATTAGGCTTATATCAAAAAAAAAACATAATATATATGATATCATAATATATGATCATGTCCATTTTTTCAAATAAGATGATGATATCATGTTATTTATGAAATTTCGTGATGGTTATCCCTGGCCACGCCTTTGGCATTCACCATGAATCCGCTGGATTGCCACCTGCCAGGGATGTGGAAGCGGTGCCAATCTTTTTTACACCTTGCACTGTCTGAAATCCCATAAATATGTCTGGAAAAAATGGATTATCTATCATAAATTCTGAAAAAATGGATTATCTATCATAAATCACCAATGATAATCTAGATGTTCAATGATTTTCAGCCTTATGTTCATGGATTGGATCAATCATAAATCACCAATAAAATCCCATTAGCATCCCCATTAGAATCCCTTAAAATTCCATTGGAATCATCATCTGGTTGGTGGTATACCTAGCCCTCTGAAAAAAAATGAGTTCGTCAGTTGGGATGATGACATTCCCAATATATGGAATAATAAAAGTCGTGTTCCAAACCACCAATCATATATATATATATCATACAGTATATAATATATTAATATGCTCAAGTTGTATTCCAAAACAAAAGGACTGAACTACACATCCAAGGTTTCTTGATGAATGCCATGGATCGCTGTAAGGATTCCGTTTGCGGCCGATCGTTGTTGTGATCCGGAATAGGATTATCCAGTTTCACCATGGTTCATAAATCCCAGATCATATTCTTGGACAAGGTGACAATCCTATTCCGGAAGCCATGAAATGTTGATATTCACAATATGGGAAAGAATATGATCTGGGATTATATCATATTTTTCACAGGGTGATCAAAAACGTGTTTAAATAAATCGCCTTCCAAAAGCTATCGCGGAACCCAACATTTGGCCGCCAACAGACAGCGTGGCTTTCCATCACCATCAGTGGCCTAACCACAATAATTGGTTAGGGCACCAAAACCTCAACATCTCGATGGTCTGGTTGGTGGCTTCAACCTAGCCCTCTGAAAAATGATGGACTGAAAGTCAGTTGGAATGATGACATTCCCAATATATATGGACAGTCATTCAAAATTCCATGGTTCCAGTCACCACCAACCAGTTGTCCATTGTAAGTCCGTGGCTCACGGACGCAATCTTGACATCTGACGCAACTATCAGTGCAAATCCAATTTATGTTGCTTCAAATCCCAAAAACAGCTGTCGCAGCTCCATTCACCACGCTGTCCCCCGTCCATGGATGGAGCCCCGCAGTTCTGTGTGTTGGTTTAGATTCACCCCATCAACCACTATAGCTGGTTGGTGGTATACCTACCCCTCCAAAAAATATGAAAATCAATGGGAAGGATTATCCCATATATGAAATGGAAAATAAGAAATGTTTGAAACCACCAACCAGATAGCTATGCTTGCTAAGGCAGCAGCTCTCTCAGTCTGCGACTCCAGCCCTGTTAGCCAGCCTGGCGGAGCTGCATTGGCCGTTCTACCCAGATGCTTTCAGGCCTTGCTGGAACGCCACTTCTGGACTCCTGCCTGAGAAGCTGCCCGCTGCAGTTAGACTGCCTTCACGGCCAAAGTCTTTTTCAGAGGCCCAATGAAAAAGAGGCCCAATGAAAATGAGTCCAGAGAATTCTGAACTGCGGAGGGGTAGCCGGCAATGCCAAAAAGAAGCCGAGCGGCCGAGCGACCTCGGAGGTAGCTGCCATCTTCATTTCTTAAGTTGGACCGTCGCGTTCAGCCTTGCTGAACCACGATGAGTTGCGCCACAATCGGCACATTCGATCGAGCCCCAACAAAACCTTATAGCTCACTCAGTCTTATCCTCCGTTATAGTATTCTCCTCCATTAAGTGTTTTATCATGTTTTCACCATGAACCATGGAATTTACCCAAGTTATCTTCAACATCCGATTTCGCTGCAGGCTGCACCTGACGTTCAGTCATCTGCTCCTGTAGCAGTGCCGAATCCGTCAAGGCCTGCCGATGCCGAAAATTGTCTTTTTTGCCGGTCATTTTCTATATGTTTTGAGTGGGATATGTTTTGTTTCTATCTTTTTTGGGGGTTGCTAAACATATATAGACAGTTGCAGTAGTAAGAGGGAACATGATAAATGATGGGATTTTTCAGGGTACTCTATTTTCAGCCAAAGCTATGTGTCAAAACATCTGCACCCAACTAGCTGCTAGTTCTGATCATCACAGCTGACTTGTCCCCAGACCAATGGGGGATCATCATGAAACATTGGTGTTAGGGATTGCTGGAAGGGAACATCTACAGGAAAGCATGGCTTTAAATCCAAATATTGAGGCTTATTGTCCTATTGCAAGTTATTCCTTTTTCCAATCCAATGATTGTTTGGAATCGAAGACACATATGTGAAGAATGTTCGTGGGGTGGCTTTTTCAATGAATCTCACCCTTGTCTCGTTAGTTGTACTTGTTTCACAATCTACCTCTTTGGCTTTTTTTAAATCCTCATTTGGCCAATTAGGGGATGATTAGCTCATGTCAAATCCATTTCCTGTGAAATCCCCCGCAACTGGTTTCACCCCCAAAAAACCGGCTTCGCGTTGCGAGTCTTTTTGGGTTTCGATGATGACTGGAGCCCTGGGTTGCTGGTCATCGCTGCAACGATTCTCTTCGATGACCTTCACATGTCTAGGAATGCGTCAAAGAAACTCATTACCCTCTGGTAATTTGTTACATAGCTATTGAAAATGGGCATAGAAATAGTGGATTTACCCATTAAAAATGGTGATTTTCCATAGTTATGTTAGCTTACCAGAGGGTATCTCCAACATTAACCAAGATTTACGGAACCGATCAATGGCTGTAGATTTTTTTCTCCAATTGCCTCGAATTTCATTGGAGTTTCCAAAGAATTTCAGATCCAAAGATTCTATAGATACCTTTCTATGTGTTTCTTCCCGTAAGGGGCCCTGTAGTTATGTTTAAGTTGGTTTATAAACCTATCCCCCTAGTCAACCCAACAGTGATTGTACCTATTTTCACCAACTTGGCTATCGAACGGCGCCTCGTCATCCCACTATGTAGAGGTATTTCATGGTATTTCTGCGGTTTTGCGAAAATCTCCCATTCATATCCTAGTGGGATTGATAATCCTAACTATAAACCTAACTACGGGATAATTTTCATTATATGTAGTGGGATTGATAATCCTATTCATGTATAGATAATCCTAACTATAAACTTTTCAGAGAATATCAGAGAATTGTGCCATAGAATTGTCCAATGTTTTTCCCAGCTATATATATATATATATACCCTCTGGTTTAATTTGTTACCTAGCTATTGAAAATGGGCCAGTCGAAATAGTGGATTTGCCCAGCCACGTCTTCTCGCACCTGATCCAGATCCTCTCGCCGCACCGTCGCGGAGCTGAAGGCCTCTTCCCGCGCCTTTTTTACAATCGGAGATGTCTGTTGCTGGTTGGTGGGTTCAAGCATTGAATGATTGGATTGGTTTAAGGGACAATTTACAGGAAACCATAGATTTTCCCATTAAATATGGGGTTTTCCTGCAGATTTTCCCTTAAACCAATCCATTGATTGAACAATTGGATATCTGGTTGGTGGTTGAGCCTACCCCTCTGAAAAATATGAGTTCGTCAATTGGGATGATGACATTCCCAATAGATGGAATTGGATATGACTGGGATATATAATGGTATAACATATTATACTGGTTGGTGGTATACCTACCCCTCTGACAAATATGAGTTCGTCAGTTGGGATGGTGACATTCCCAATAGATGGAAAAATAAAAAATGTTCCACACCACCAACCAAATAATGGTATAAACTATTACAAATGGTATAACAAAAAGGGACCTATAATGGGATACGGTGGTATATAATGATGTAAAATGGTATCTAATGGTGATATTAAATGGGATATAAATGGGATATATACCATTATCATGGGATATCATGGAGTAGAATGCTAGATACTACTTTATATATATATACACATATATACATATGTTATAAATATCCGGGATTTTTTGTACAATGGGGATCTCCTGCTGGTTTCACGGAACAAAAAAAATCGGATTTTCGATAGGATCATAGCGCTGAGGTATGGAAAATTGAGTGACTCATGTGGTTAAAACAATGCCATACACTAGCCATTTTGGGGCCCCAGTTCGTTAGCTAAGTTGGTGAACATAACTATGTCATAACCATAGTTTATGATACGCAAATAACTATATAACTGGATGGGGTTATGTTCACCAACAAACATAACTGGAGGGCCCCATCCATACACACTACCCATTTTGGAATGGTAAACATACCAACCATGAATTTTGAGATTTTGGGGATGGTTTATGGCATTGTTTTAACCACTAAGTCACTAAGGTTACTGGGAATTGACCAGAAAAAATGGAGGAACAAAACCAACTATCTAATGGGGATATACTGATTGGAACTGGTTTGGATAACTATCTGTAACATCAGGGTGTTTTTCTGGTTTTCATGTTTTTTTTCATGGCATCAATAATATATATATATATCATATCTACATTAATGGTATATTAATTGGTATATACAAAAAACTAGGCTTTTGATGGTTTTTGGCCATTGAAATCACCTATCTCCATTCAACAAAAACCCATCAAGCTTTTTTTTCACGGTGAAAGCTCGGAACTGATCCTCAAGTTGGATGTGTTGATCTGTAACCATTGAAATTAACGGCCGTTAATTATGGCTGTTCTGGTTGGTTTGATCCCAAAAAATATGATAATATATTATATATACATATATTATATAGATATACAGTACATCAGATGATTGGTTTCATATCACCTTTGGGCTACTGAAAAAAAATAACACTAAAAAAACGTGCCTGTTTTTGGCTCGATATGAAACATCCCATTGATTTCCCCATACACCCGGAACGAGATCTGGAAGACCACCCCGAGGTCAATCATCTCGAATTCTTCAGACTACTTCTCCGAAAAAAAAACCTAAGTCCTAAAATAAAAAATGAGGACAACACAAAAAATCAGATGGCTTGATCTTAGAATTGGGCATCCCCAAAATTTCCAGCGGTTTTTGTCGTGGAGGGCCTCCTCTTCGGAAGCCAATTCGGATTTCAGTTTCAACAGCATCTCCTGGCGATGGCTCCACCGTGGAAATCGGGAAGTTTGATGGGAATTCATGGGAATTTTATAGTGCTTCAAAGTGAGTTCACCAACAACATAAGCTGGTTGGTGGTATACCTACCCCTCTGAAAGATATGAAAGTCAGTTGGGATGATGACATTCCGAATATATGGAAAAATAAAACATGTTTCAAACCACCAACCAGTAAGGATATTCATGAAATTGTCATGAAATCCTAGCCCATCAATCCATCAATCCCCTGTAGCTTGCCCATATATATATAGGTATAAGTCCCCAAATTTGGTACAGTTACTATTGACCCATCCCCATATCTGCCATATTGGTTTGTCTGCAACCAGTAGATCAACAAATCTCAGGTTCCAAGCAAAGAATGGTAGTGAATCACAGTTCATATCAGTTACCCTCTGGTAATTTAACATAGCTGTGGAAAATCACCATTTTTAGTGGGAAAACTCACCATTTCTATGGCCATTTTCAATAGCTAGGTAACAAATTACCAGAGGGTAAACAACAGCCACCAACAATGGGGTTCTCACCAAGCCCCTCCGAAAAAACACAGCAACAAGGTACCACGGATGCTTCGTGGTGATGTCAGAGGCCAATCAATGGAAAATCTGGTTTCGATGTCGACTGTGAATTTACGGGGTGCAACCTGTTTCAAAGTTTCTCCAAACAAAGCGTTGATGAATTTGGATAATCCTCATTCGTTTGGATAATCATTAATTTGGATTATGCTTTCATTCGAACTTGGATTATGCTTTCATTCGTTTGGGCAATCATTTTAAAGCACAAGCCTTCATCGAACTCACCACATAGCAGGGTAAACGATGTGGGATCATCGGAGCATCACATACAATGCTTGCTCATGGATCATGATGATGCCCCGCTGTAAGGGCTAGTATATCCCCCCCAATAATCATCAGCCATGAATTTTCAGTTGTAGTGATATAACAATGTTCTTGATGGTGAAGCCACCTATACATGATGATTAAATCCACGTAAACAACAAATATAGCCTATAGATGCCTATAGCCTATCAATCCCATTGAATAGCCATTAAATACCCACTATATATTCATTACCCTCCAGTAGTCAAACATGGCAATGGACAATCCACAATTCATAGTTGATTTTCCCAGCTATAAAGTTCCATTTTTGCGGGATATTCCATTGCTACGTGTCATTCCCGGAGGGTATTTGGCAGTCAAAACCAATCGGCACCCAGATGGTTCCCAAAATATGGCGCTGGTTGGTGGTTTTAACCATCTTGAAACATATTAGTCAATGGGAAGGATTATTTTATATATTATGGGAAATAAAACATGTTTGAAACCACCAACCAGTATAGATGTTTATTCCCCCAGTCATTAGTGGTAATTTCATAGGTAACTTGACCCATCCCATATGTTTAATTCATGCTGCCCTCTGGTAAACTAACAGTTTGCAAACTGGAAAATCACCATGGTTCATAGGTAAATCAACATAATCAGCTATTTCTATGGCCATGTTCAATAGCTATGTCAGATGAAATTACCATAATTTCATTACAACCACCATCCTTGAAGCAACTTGGATAATCTGATCCAGTGCCTCATCCTTCAAGGAGCGACTTTGTAAGACTTCCTCGGATGTTGATCTACCGCTAGTTCTGTGATTTCATGTGTTTTTTTTCCTAGAGGATACCCCAAGTCACCATGGGTGACTTAAAACTGTTTGGACTATGACAACTGGATGATTGGTACCTCTATTTTCGGAAAACACCATGGGATAAATTTACCTCTAAATTTAATAATAAAGCAGCTGGGGATGATTGATACAATCAGTAAAACATGTGTTTTTTTTATGCAATTTTGGGATGGTTTATAATTAACTGGGTTTACCACATTAGTCACCAACAGTACAAGAGATGCAATGGAGATATATGGATATATCATGGATATATGATATATGGAATAAGAACAGCCATTTTGTGGAGACGCCATGGAATTTAAATATGTAAGTACCATCATGACCTTAAACGGTTGCCTTATGGGAATTCAAGTCTGTTCAAGGCTCATGCATGCTTAGCCAACCTTTTAAATTATCGAACAATTCAAATATTACACATAATGAAATATTTTACCAACAATATAACCAAAGACCTCGTGAAACTTGATCGTTTCAATGAACATGTTTTACTTGTAAAAGAACGTACTTTACTTGAGCTAATTTTTACCAAAGCTCCGTTGATGCAGTGGACAGATGCGTTTTATCGACAAATCACTGCAAATCATTCTCCCAATCAAAATTTATATCAATTTCATTGTTTGCAATCGCCCTTTACAGCTGCACACAGCCCGTGAACGTCCCGTCAACAACCCGAAACAAGCCGTGAAACACCCTTGAACCATCCGTGAACGACCCGTGAACCACCCGTGAACCACCCGGGAACCACCCATGAACCACCCGTGAACCACCCGTGAACCACCCGTGAGACCAGTGTGTTAGAGACACAAAAAACTGGGTTAGAGACCCGAAATTGATTTTGTACCGTGAGCGACCCGTGAAACACCCGTGAACCACCCGTGAGACCAGTGTGTTAGAGACACAAAAAACTGGGTTAGAGACCCGAAAAACTGATTTTGTACCGTGAGCGACCCGTGAACCACCCGTGAACCACCCGTGAACCACCCGTGAGACCAGTGTGTTAGAGACACCGTTAGAGACCCGAAAAACTGATTTTGTACCGTGAGCGACCCGTGAACCACCCGTGAACCACCCGTGAACCACCCGTGAGACCAGTGTGTTAGAGACACCGTTAGAGACCCGCAAAAACTGATTTTGTACCGTGAGCGACCCGTGAAACACCCGTGAACCACCCGTGAACCACCCGTGAGACCAGTGTGTTAGAGACACCGTTAGAGACCCGAAAAACTGATTTTGTACCGTGAGCGACCCGTGAAACACCCGTGAAGCACCCGTGAAGCATCCGTGAAGTACCCGTGAATGATCCGGGGACGCTCAATGAACATGCATTAACGGGCAAATGGTTTCCATCTTTTTGCAGGTTCCCAATATCAAATGCAGTCTGTCATAGCACTATATGCATGTCTCTATGAACCAAGTCTCTCTCAAGATAGATTCAAAACAGTGATGTTGCTGAAGTGTTGACAGCAAGTGGTTAGAAGGATTTAGAAATGTGATCGGAGAGCGCAATTTCAAATGATCAAGTTAAACTTGTTCTTAACCAATGTGGACAGGTTAAACTGGTCTTTCGGGTTTGTAGGGAATATATGACATTGGTTCCGTCTCAAAATCGATGATCTACAAACAATTTTAATCATGTGTAGCTATTTTTCATAGGGTCAGTGATGACATGGCCAATGGAATTTCAGGCCCTTCCTGTTCGGCAAACTCATCTGATTCTGATTCGGGGATCACCCCAGGATGTTTTACTTGCAGATCCATCACCTCATCCTTAACTTCTTCTGTCAACGCCAGTTCTTCTGGGCCTCTCCAAACACCTGGAGTCCCGCTGTATCTTGACTTGGGTCCACTCCAAAAATCGACTCATGCGCCCGCCACCTCCGAGTCGGTGAAACGAAGTTCACCTATAGAAGTGGTGAGTGTTTGTGGGTGCACCTCGGTTTTAAATGGGATAATCCAGTTGGGCTTCGTTTAATGACTATGAGCTCAGAGCAATTTATTCCAACGAACCACGAGTAGGCTTAATACTAATTAGATGAACTAATCCATTAAAAGATTCAGAATATCTTGGGGGTGTGGGTGCCTGCCGTAGTCATTTTCATCATCCTTACAGCTAATCATCGATATAAAACACCTATATAGTTTATATTTAGCGTAATGACTACTCGTTCATCATTGTAGCTATGACAGTGATTAAAACTAGCTAATCATGGCAAGTCCCTATGGTTATTACAACAACTATAGTCATTATAATCACTAATTATAATCTACTATCATCATATCTCATAATCATTAGCAGCCCATTAAATGTAATCGTTAAATCACTATCATCAATCATCATTAGTCCATAATATGCACTAAAGATGTTATCCCTATATTTACAGAATAATAAGCTGAAATCATGTTGTAAAAATGCTAATATGATGTTGTAATGACTAACAAACATATCACTGTCTGTTTGGTGGTTTCAACTCCTCTGAAAAATATGAAAGTCAGTTGGGATGATGACATTCCTTATATATGGAAAAATAAAAGCCATGTTCCAAACCACCAACCAGTTGTCTCATTAACCACTATTAACCACTATTAACCATCATTAACCATTAATATCCCTTGAACAATCCCATTGGTTAATGGTTACCAACCAGTTAATATCACTATTAATATCCCTAATATAGTATCATTGGTTAATGGATAGTAATCCAAGGAGGGTTACTATAGTGATACCATCATTAGTTAATGGTTTCTAATAGTAACTAAAATAACTTAGAAAGTATAATTATTATCCATTAACCAATGATACTATAGTGATACCATCATTAGTTAATATAGTGATACCATCACTAGGATAGTAACTAAAATAACTTAAAAATCCTAGGGTTCTATCGCTACCCAGGTACCATCTCCGCTGTGATGGCGCTACTTCTGGTCGTCGAGGTCTGCAGCTGTCCCTGGCGGATTCCATCAATGGATACCCAAAAATGGATGGTTTATAATGGACAATCCATGTATGAATTGATGATAACTGGGGGGTACCTCTATTTTCGGAAGCCTCCATATCAAGATCTATATTGTAACTTCAACAGGTCATGATGTTTTGGTTTCAAGTAGATACTAAATATCAACTATATGATGTACATAATTGACACACACACAAAAAAAAACATGCACAAGTCACCGCAAGTTTGATGAGGACATCTAACCCAAGGATGGCTGACAACGACTGGGAACCGATTTGGGGGTTGAGCCCAAGGAACACACAAAAAATGTTCAGAAAGATATGTACCATGAGTACCATGGTGAAATGATGATATATGTGGTATGGTCATCCTTCCTATAAATGGGGATTTTCATAATGTCCATATTTTATAACTGTATATAATTCCCTATGAATGGACTCGTGACCATCCCCCAACATGGGTATCGGCAAATGCCCCATCTTTTGACCATGGCAAAGTTGGCACATATCACCCTTGTAGAATGGTTTGCTGCAACATCCGGCCTTTCCAACCACCTAGTGTAGGATTTCCAAAAAATCTATTGTGCTTTGTGGTACCATCTGTGGTGTACCATCGAATTTGGACCCAGAAATGGTGGTTTTAGCGGTGCTTTGTTGTCACCAACAATTTGGACCGTTGGGCACTTGTTGGACCCACCGAGGTCATCCTGTGCCATACGAGGTAAACCCTGTGCCAAGGCTGTCTCTGATTGGGGATGGTTACCAGATATACGACACAAAAAATCTGGTAAAATTGGGGGCGGGTCATTGATTATTGGCTAAAAATCGCATCCAAGGAAATTGTTTTGTGATAGACACTTAAACAATCTTAAACATACTTCAAGTATAAACGGTGGTCCTCCATGTTTGTTGGCGGAGACACCGGGGTCATTAGTCGATCCACCTATACTGCCAATACATTCCTACAAGGTGGCCTCCACAACTGGCTACGTTGGTCTATAACTCACTATGGCATGGTTTATGGTAGATAGATTTAATAGTACATGGGGTTTATAAACCAACAATTTCCAAGGAACCATACTATTCATAAACCAACAAACTGAGATAGGGGGGTACCACCTTTGTATATCTCTCCAATTTTGCAGATGTCTTATGAACGAATCCCACTAAAACCACCATTTTTGGACAGCTTCTTTTGGCCATCTCCACACAACAAAAGGGTACATCATAGGGGGATGTAACCAACAAAAATGTTGATTTCACTGGAATTTTCATGGGAAAACAACGAGGGGTATTTTCCATTAATCTGGATGTTGGGGATGAAATGTTGGTTCTATCATGTTATATCCGCACGTTTTCAGCCTGTCGATTCCCACAAGGACCTGCAAACGTCGAACATCCTCCAACATCTGCGGTTTTGACCTTGGCAAGAGGTGTGAAGCGGCTGTGAACACCATTCCTTAATGAATTCCATGTACACGATGTTCCAATGGGATTTTGCCCATGCTTAGAGCTTAAACAAAAACACATTGGGATACCATTAGCAGAACCTATCTCAGTGACCTTTAGATCCTCTGATGACAGTGATTTTTTCAATGAAAGTTTATGCCACACCCATCCAAAACAAACCTATAGCTACAATTTGCTACAACCTTTAACCAGTCAACTGAATGGATTGTGATCAACATTGGCCCCCTCCTGAAACAGGACAAAAATGATCAAACATTGACAAAATACAAGGTGGTGCCTGCTATGTGTGGTGGTTGATCACGAACAGTAATTATACATATGATTTACTTACCAAAAAAAATCGTTTAGATGAGTCCAGTTATAAGCCAATTGAATTAATTATGGGACACAGCCTTAAACAGGGATGTCGCCAACATGACAGGGTCAACAAAACCGAGTCCGCCCAGGTGACCCGGACAGTTGCTGCCTGCGCAAGCGACCTTGGGCCTCGCCCATGCGGGCGTGTTCCGTCCGACCTGAAGGCCATTGTGAATTGTTGTGGCAATCAACTCTTCCGGACTGCGGGTTTTAAGACGCTCAGAAAAACTGGGGTGTCCATGTTGTCGCTCACGCACACCACCAATCTGTTCTGGCCATGGTTTTTGTAGAAAAAACTGCGCCCTTCAACTGGGCCTTTCGGAACCAAGGGGGGGATCTTGGTTCCCCAGCAGGTCTCCTCCAAAAGGCGCTTGCGGTGCACCAACGCCTCCGATTTGACTCGGGAAGCAAAAAGAGGCGACGGCGACGGAAGCGCTTTAATTTTTTGAATGTCAACGGGTTGACCTAGGTTTGATATTGTGGCCGGATTAATGGGTATAGACGCATCGGACTTCTCGTGGCCTAAGAGCCGTGCTGCCAATAGATTTCCACCCGCCTCTGCACATGCAAGATAGCCCTTCAACAGAATGCAGGCAACGCGCGCATAAAAGTATGGAATGGATTCGTCCTCTGTTGCGTCGGACGGTGAGAGTCCGCCTCGGGAGCCTGATTTGAGGTGCAACCCCAATTCTTGAAACTTCGGCTTCAAGTGTTTGCGACATTAAGGGGGATACTCTCACTTAACCGCGACCAGCAGTAGAACAGGACATGTTTGAATCTATATGGTTTTTGGTGCACAAGCATCGCTCAAGATAGCCCTTAGAATCTCTCTAGCAAGAAGTCCAAAATCAATCTATGAGTCATGAGTAGCCCTTCCCACCCGAATCTTGTGCTACTACCAAAATTTAAGACTTTATTAAGTGTAGCAAGGGACCCGTAGTGCACCGATCATGCAATGGAAATCCGCGCGGCAACTGTTGAAAGGTTCCAGGATATTATATATATATATATGTTTAAGTACCTGAACTCTCCAATGACCCTTTCCATTTAAAAATTCTGAAAGGGTGCTGGCCCTTTTTGTCGCATCGATGCACCTTTTGGAGATTGGATCAATGCTGAAAGGACCTGAAGGGTCCAAGTCTAGATGTCTTCAGAGTATTCTTTTGGATAAGTACCATTATCAAAAAAGTACTCCGAAATGATATCATACAGAATTTTTTTTGAAGTCTATCTTTTTTTCAGACAGATCTTTTCAGATGTTGTCTCTTGGGTCGAAAAGTGGCCCCGAAAAATCATGTCAAATGGACCCTCTGGACCCTGGTCAGCGCCGCAGGCGCCTTTGAAAAAAGTGCCTGCGCCTTTTGTGATTCGAGAATGGCAAAGAATGAAGCTCTAAAAAAGTCGGCTTAAGAAAGCGCAGAGAAACTCTTGGTATGTGTAAAAAACAAGTAGATTATAATAGTACAACATTGAAAAAGACGCACATTCGAAGAAACCAGGTATATCCAGGTATATACATTTAGTCACTTTCGCATGATCTTGTGTTCTATCACTCGGTGTAAGCCGCGCTTTGATTTTGGGAGTTCTTTCATCTCTGACTTGAAACCAGCCGCTGAATACTTTTGGCGTGCTACGGTGGATGGTTGCGAAATCCTGCGCCAGTTGATAGGTGGTTTATCCCCTTATTTATAGGGTTTCAACCATCCAAGGTGGTGCAGGATTCCTTCCACCCACAGTATCTTGCAAAATGTTGGAACATGGGTAGAAGTCGTTCAGATCCTTGAAGGATCTTGAAGGAATATATCAGCATGCTCCACAATTTGAGTTCCCACGGATGATACTCTCATAGAACCGATATGAACCAATCAGGTGAAGGCTTACTTTGCTTCACATGAATGCAAGCGTGACGTTCTGATAATATATGATAATAAGGGGGTTTCCTGGAATGGGGGCACCGCAATAGCTGGATGGTTTGTAATGGAAAATTCCCACCAAAAATTCATGAGAACTGGGGGTACCCCTATTTTAGGAAACCTCCATTTATGATAATATCATATATAAATATATAACCCATTTTCCTAGCATTCAGGTGTTGTCTCATTACATTCAGGTGTTACGTTTGCGGTTTGACTGAGACGCAAGGCAACTGCACGCATGTTTTTCGTTGCTTTTTACAACACAGTGATGCTCTGGATTTTGCATTCTATGGTTTGCAAGGCTGAGCAAAGGTGCACCAAGTACAATGTAATCTTCAATCAAGCGGATGTTGATAGGTTATATTGCATTGGTACTGTGTGTCTGCGCAATGATTCGAATAATTGTGCTGCAATGATCTGCAATGATGGTGTTGGACTGTTTGCCATTGGCACTGCCATGATCAAATCACAACACTTTCAAACAATGACGCTTATCACGAAACATAAGCCGATAGAAAGATTGACTGGCATGGTTTTAATGATCAAAAAAAACTCAAATTCAAGCTTGGCTGTATGGTCTTTACACGGAAAACCGGTATGGGCAGCGCATGACTTCAAAGCATGTTCTTGCAGGGGCGTCCAAGCGTCCCGGCACCCGCGATGATAAAACGCAACCCAATCTTTCACCATCTTTGGCGCAGTGAACAATACGGCGCATTCGGCATTTCAGTAGTCAATCAAAATCAGATTTTCATTACCAGGACATAGTCGCGCCCCTGCAGGTTTGCATTGAATTCATGTTCCTGCTGCTGTTGTCCCCTGCTATTCAAATTACGTCTATTTCGTGAGCCTATTTGCAAAGTGTTTTACTTTGAAAGCTGTGTCATTTTTGAAACAGACCATGCAGCCAAGCCTGAATTTGAGAGTTTTTGGTCATTAAAACCATGTCAGTCAATCTTTCTATCGGTTTATGTTTCGTGATAAGCGTCATTGTTTGCAAGTGTTGCGGTTTGAGCGTGGCAATGCCAATGGCAAACAGTCCAACATCATCATTGCAGTACAATTTGTTCAATCATTCCACAGACGCACAGAACCAATGGAAAATAATACATAACAGTGGAATCTATTTGATTGAAAAATACATTTTACATAGTGCACCTTTGTTTAGCTTTTCAAACAGTAGAAGTGCAAAATCCAAAACATGACTGCGTGCAGTTGCTCTGCTGCAAACATAACAGCTGAACACAATGAGACAACAGCTGAATGCTAGGAGAATGACTTGTATATTATATATCTGGAGGTTTCCTTCATATATCTTTACCCATATATATATATATATTTATATACCTTATCATGTATATATATATATATATATATATTGGTAGCCTATCTGGATTTGTTGTTTAATTCACCAAGCTTTTCAAAGTTCAGCCAGGTGATGATGGTTTCCCCCGGTTCCCCCTTTCTCGGCGGAACCGAAAACTTGTGGAGCCTAGCATCAGAGGGCTTGGTATATGGAGGACCATAAATGGCTCAATGCTGGGAAACCGGAAACAAACATGAAAAACCGATTTAAAACAGGCCAAACATCAAACAATCCTTGTCGTTTGGTACTATCATGTACTATCATCTTCATTTCTTGTTCAGTTTTCAAAAGCAATGTATCAATATCTGCAAGAACCATCCAAACAACGTTGGAAGAAATGAATTTGTCTGAGCCTAAACTACCCAATATTTTTGATGGTGAATCGTGAATTGTCATTTTCCCCCAATTTTAGATTATATTGTGGAAATCAATTGAGGATACACAGGATATCATTTTCAACCATTGGCTACTTTCAGGGTCTCAAGCTGTGTCGGAACGTCATATATTTTCCCAAGTCACAATCCATATGTTTCTCATATTTCATCATATTTCATGGCCATATTTATGGCCTTATTTTTGGTTGGGCCAATTAAAATTGGCCCAACCCCCAAAAAAAACGAAGCTGAAGAGAAAACACCAGCGCCTCTGTCTCGGCTTTGAGACCCATAACTTCCTCTTTCGAGATCATCTCCTTCTCCACGACCTGGCGCCAAAGCACGGTTCTTCCTATTGAAGTGGGGCGCCTGTGCGCCGTGGGGAAAAGATGGGGATATCATGGGATTATATGGGATTATATGGAAGTATATGGAAGTATATGGGATTGTTTAAGGTCAATAAAGACTGGTTCAATGGAACACCGGAAACCCATGGTGACTACATGAGTTTACCACCGAATCCAGAGGTGTTTCTGTAAGATTTTCCACCATCTAATTCCAAGTTTGTTCACTTCCAAGTCTGAGTCTGGGCCCACAGAACCCAAACTATTTGATCTAACTTCACCATTTAAGAACGGTGCTAAACATTGGAACATAAATAGGGATAGAATGGGATGTGGGCGGTTTAACCATCAATGTCATGGTGATTTCAGTTGGAAAAATATGAAACATGTATATATATATATATATTATAACAGGATACATGGATCTCAAAGTAGATGGCTCAACTCAAAAACCAAAATACCCATAAGATGGCACCGCGCGCTGAGAAAGAAAACGGCGCTATTTTAGCTGGAACATAAAACGAGTTCCGCCAATTGAAGAAACAATCACCCTACTTTAAAATGAGAAGGTAGATGGCGCAACTGCCACTCCAGTAGATGGACATAAGGGTATTGTTAACTAAATTTACTACATTTCCGATCATTTTTGCTTGTATATACGGTGGAATTGCACAAATTTGTATTGTATAAAATGAGTTGCGCCATCTATGTCCCTTGAATCCCATTCCAATGCCAGATTTTTTTTTCGATGGGTTCAAAAATGAATTGCGCCATCTACTACGTTCCTTAAATCGCATTCAAATCTTTCAAAATTTCAGTGCCACGCCTTAAAAATGAACCACTGAAGGTTTTAAAACTGATTGTGGACAGAATTTATGGATAGAAATTTCATTGTTCAACATATTTTGACAAACATATACTGGAAAAACACTTTTAAAATTTCATTGCCATACCTTGAAAATGAGTTGCGCCATCTATGTCCCTTGAATCCCATTCAAACGCCAGATTTTTTTTCGATGGGTTCAAAAATGAATTGCGCCATCTATGTTCCTTAAATCGCATTCAAATCTTTCAAAATTTCAATGCCACGCCTTAAAAATGAACCACTGAAGGTTTTAAAACTGATTGTGGACAGAATTTATGGATAGAAATCTCATTTTTCAACATATTTTGACAAAAATATATTGGAAAAACACTTTTAAAATTTCATTGCAATACCTTGAAAATGAGTTGCGCCATCTATGTCCCTTGAATCCCATTCCAATGCCAGATTTTTTTTTCGATGGGTTCAAAAATGAATTGCGCC
The DNA here is from genome assembly GCA_947184155.2 of Cladocopium goreaui. NCBI lineage: Eukaryota > Dinophyceae > Suessiales > Symbiodiniaceae > Cladocopium > Cladocopium goreaui. The sequence continues at coordinate 21,135 of CAMXCT020002926.1, forward strand.
ATCTACTACGTTCCTTAAATCGCATTCAAATCTTTCAAAATTTCAGTGCCACGCCTTAAACATGAACCACTGAAGGTTTTAAAACTGATTGTGGACAGAATTCATGGATAGAAATTTCATTTTTCAACATATTTTGACAAACATATACTGGAAAAACACTTTTAAAATTTCATTGCCATACCTTGAAAATGAGTTGCGCCATCTATGTCCCAAAAAGGCAGCTTGATGTTGAGAAAAAAAATGGGGGAAACCAGCGCGGTGCCAATTTTCCAGTTGGGTTCGCCCCGGAAAACGGACCCCACCAAGTGTCAAGTTTCCTTTGGGAAACTCACGAAAAAACTCTTTTTCGGGGAACTTGGTGGGGTCCGTTTTCCGGGGCCAAGCAAAGTGGCAATTGCCAGAGCGTAGAGCATTGCAAAAAATATGTCTTTTTTAGGGACATAGATGGCGCAACTCCCACTCATTCGCCAAAATCAGGCTGGGAATGCCCACATAGATGGCGCAACTCCCTCATATCTCCCGACATCCATCAACCAACCTAACCAAAATATGCCACATCGATCAGAGTTATGCCAAGACAGGAGGCAAAACCACCAGGAAACACATCAGAGTTGTCCCAGGACAGGAGGCAAAACCACCAGGAAAGACATCAGAGTTGTCCTTTTTGGGACATAGATGGCGTAACTTCCGTCATTTTGCCAGCAAAGGTCGAGACGCTTTAAAACCCAATTTTAACAAGTGACCTGAGGAACCGTCTTTGCCGTCAAGAAACGGTTCCTCAGGTCACTTGTTAAAATTGGGTTTTAAAGCGTCTCGACCTTTGCTGGCTCAAAACAACTTCTGTCATTTCGCCAAAATCAGGCTGGGAATGCCCACATAGATGGCGCAACTCCCCGGGAGTTGCGCCATCTATGTCCCAAAAAGGCAGCTTGATGTTGAGAAAAAAATTTGGGGAGAAACCAGCGCAGAAGATTGCAACAAATATGTCATTTTTAGGGACATAGATGGCTCAACTGCCCTTTTTTAAAGGGAGTTGAGCCATCTATCCCCCATTTTTTTTTTGACATAGATGGCGCAACTCAAGATTCCGCGCCATCTACTTTGAGTTACGAGTATTATAACAGGATACAATACAACATAACATATGCTACAACTAGTCGATATATTACATCAAAAGCTCAGTGGTGATGGCTTAACCAGCCCTGTGAAGAACAGCCAGGTCAGTTGCGGGATCATCCCGTTCACCACCAATTCTTGGCCCATTTGGCACAGGACTTCCAGGGACGGTCCAAGCATGAGCCGTGAGTTGTCAAAAACAGCCCACTTGACTTACCCTCTGGTAAACATACAAAAGCTATTGAAAATGGCCATAGAAATAGTTGATTTACCCATAAAAAAAATGGTGAGTGATTGTTCATAGTTTTTTGTATGTTCACCAGAGGGTAAGTAGCAAAGCTCGTGTGAAAACACATTTTTTGTCAAACATCTTCTGACCACACATTATTCATTACGGACTGGTATGACAACAGTGATGAAGACATATCTACATCTACCACCAACTATTAGTCCAGAGTATGATCCCTAATTATTAATCCATTGATGTTGAGCCACCCCTCTGAAAAATATGATTTCGTCAGTTGGGATGATGATATTCCCAACTGAATGGAAAGTCATACCATTCATGTTCCAAACCACCAACCAGATAATGGTATAAACTATAATGAAGGGTATAAAAAAGGGACCTAATGGGACCTATAATGGGATATAGTGGTATATGATGAGATAGAATGGTATCTAATGGTATATAATGGGATATTAAATGGGATATAAATTGGATATATACCATTATAAAGCCACATACCAAACCACCAACCAGATATTCATCTTATTTCATCTTATATCCCAGCTATAGATAATGGAACATCACCATTTTTCATGGGTAAATCACGGTAAATCCACTATTTCAGTGGTGATATTCCACTATTTCTATGGTGATGTTGGATACCCATTCAACTCCGGTTGGATTCCGCGCCTCGGTCACCGTCAACTCCGCCTGTCGGGTCTCCTGACTTCGACCCAAAACGAAACGGACCCAGAAACACCACGGCGAACAACGGCGAAAATGCTGGATTTTCACATGTTTCCACCAAGGAAAATGGCGCATGTCTGTAATAAAACATCATAAAACTGGACATGTCTCTAACTAAATTGAGATCTTGGACGTTTTTTAAAGTTACTATCATGAAATCGGGGCCCTGACCAAGTAAAGACCTACTAAAAAAAACAACGCCGTGTTTCTGTGGAATGTTTTATCAGTCAATGGGGCTCGTCATCTCAACTTCGGATGGGTTTCAACAACCAACATATATATATATACATATATATATATATATATATGTAGCAATCCACCAACAAGTTAGTAAAACTCTATACTAAAATAGTGATGACTTAATTTCATGCATCTTTTTGGGAAGATACATACGTCTTTTGTACGTTTGATTTAGGGTAGCTGAAAAATAACTTGTTTTTCATATGTTAAATAAACAAAATAAGTCGTCTATAAACGGGCCATGTTCATCCATCTTCCATAGCCATGTGAAATCAATATGTATATATATATAATATTATATAATTACATGATCTGGAACGGTGGTTCTTGACATACACATTTTTCTTACCAAACATGGCAAGTTCTGTTGACTGCTTCATCTTCATTGGCACCTCAATCTTTAAAAAAAATGGTTCATTCTGGGCTATGGTTCGAAACGACCATCATGTTGCGCTGGTTCTACAATGTGGGTCCAGTGGCGCCCTCAGCACTCTCTTTTCACCATTGATCTGGGCAAATGATGTATACTTCCCACATCTAAAAGATCCATTGGGGGATAATCCACGCAATCCTAGCATATGTGGAGAATCCACCATTAATGCAGATCATTTTCCGAACGGCTTCCCCATTGGTTTTCCACTGGAGTTTTTCGATGTTTCCGGGATCACTTTCATCCCATGATTCTCCATTCTATCATCAAACAACTAGAAATGACTACCATAACCCCCAATCTCAGCGGTTTCCACATGTTTCCACATGTTTCCACATGTTTCCACCATTCATGAGGTTCCCTAAGCTGGATTTTCCACATCTTGGTGACCTCAGTCTGCCCCTATCACACCTCGCGTGCCGCAAGGGTGGCCACTTCTAAACGCCTCCTGGCCATGGGTGATTTTGATTTAAAGATCCCGTGATTTACCGGGATCTATATGGGTCTGTGTGAAACTGGGGGATAACCCAGCAGCTATGGTGTTTTTTTTTAATAGGGAAAATGCTGATAAACCTCAAAGGATTCTTCCCCACCTGCCAGGTGAGGGTTGTTAGATTTTATCAGAGCGCATGCCCGCCCGCCGCCTCTTCCTCCTCCTCCTCCTCGACTAGCTGTCCTCCTCGCCCTCCTCCTCGCCTCCGCCTCTTCCACCTCCACTTCCGCCTTGCCAACCTTGCCAACTCGTCGCCAAGCCAAGCGGTTCGCCAACTTCCCAGCTCAGTGCGCACTGCTGGACCTCAACCTGCGAGCTGCCCAGCTCAGTGTGCACCGCTGGACCTCAACCTGCGAGCTGCCCAGCTCAGTGTGCACCGCTGGACCTCAACCGGGGACCTGCCCAGCCCAGTGTGCACCGCTGGACCTCAACCGGGGACCTTCCCAGCTCAGTGTGCAGCTGGACCTCAACCTGGGACCTGCCCAGCTCAGTGTGCACCGCTGGACCTCAACCTGGGACCTGCCCAGCTCAGTGTGCACCGCTGGACCTCAACGGCCAGATAGAATGCCAGAAGATATTATGCCAGATGGAATGTCAGATAGAATGCCAGAAGATAGCCATGAGATATGCCAGATAGAATGCCAGAAGGTAAGCCAGATAGAATGCCAGAAGATATGCCAGATATAATGCCAGAAGATCTGCCATATAGAATGCCAGAAGATATGCCAGATAGAATGTCAGATAGAATGCCAGAAGATATGCCAGATAGAATGCCAGAAGATTTGCCAGATAAGATGCCACAAGATATGCCAGATAGAATGCCAGAAGATATGCCACAAGATATGCCAGATAGAATGCCAGAAGATATGCCAGATAGAATGGCAGAAGATTTGCGAGATAGAATGCCAGAAGATATGCCAGATAGAATGCCAGATATAATGCCAGAAGATATGTCAGAATATATGCCAGATAGAATGCCAGAAGATATGCCAGATAGAATGCCAGAAGTAAGATTTGCCAGATAGAACGCCAGAAGATAGGCCAGAAGATATGCCAGAACATATGCCAGAAGATATGCCAGATAGAATGCCAGAAGATATGTCAGATAGAATGCCAGAAGATTTGCCAGTAAGAAAATGTATAAATGTCATGGTGGGGATCACACGAAGTAAAGTAATTTTGGAGATACCGTATAGTTTCAAACACAGCCATGTATCTCGAGAGCTTTCGAAACCTTAGGGGAAGCTCAGAGGGAAATTCATCCCAAACGCCTAAAAAGCTGCCGATACACCATGCTGATACGAGGTACGAGTAGTGAACGACGTCAGAGGCGAATAAAGTGCACAGTTTGCCGCTTCCTCAATTTTTAGGGATCCTGTTGATGTACACCAAACCGTCGTCCTCAAGATTCTTTCTCAATTCCTCTTTCGATATGATGCTCAGCGCGCCTTTCTTTGTAAGGCGGATCCCGTACTTCTGCGTTCCCTCCACAACTTCTTTATTTTGGGTCTTTTCTTGGTACTTCCACAACGATTTCACTCCTTGCAGCAAACGCACTTGTTCCATAGGTCCACAGATCTTCATAGAATTCATCGAAACTCAGCACATCCGTAGCCCTTGAAATTTCAAGTGCATTGTCTCGCATCTCTGTGAAAGCTTGCGCCAGATCTTCATGATACTGTTTCTCTGTCCACTCTTGCTCCACTGGATCAAATGACCTCTTTTCAGGAATAGGTTGCGTTCTCTCTTGTACTTCTTCTTTTCTCCCATCAGAGAAACGACCACGCCCCATCAGCACATGATACTGAAATGCTGGGCTGATGCTTTCCCAGTGATTGCACCTGGTGCTTTTCCAAATTATTTTGGGATCATTCCTCTATACATTCACCATGATTCCAGAGAGGTCACGACGTGTCACGAAAAAACATGCCCGGGTGGTGGATGGGACGGTTGAAATCCCACCTGGTGGTTGAGCCCTACCCCTCTGAAAAATGATGGAGTGAAAGTCAGTTGGGATGATGACATTTCCTATGGAAAAATAAAAAGTTTGTTCTAAACCACCAACCAGTCATGGTATTGAATAATAAATGTGGGATTTCAAGCAATCATCCATTTTTGGATCATCCATCAATTTTTATCCTCAAAAATTGATGATTTAATCATCCCACGTGGTATTGAATTATACTAATTATATACTGAATAATATTGAATCATCGATTTTTGAAGATAGAATTTCAGAATTCGCCAATCTGAACAGTTCGGCTATTTCGGATCTTTTTTGGGATAGCTACCCCAATCATCATTCCAGTGAGGTCAAGTTCATCCAGCATGATCCATCTGAGCCAAGATGCGCTATGATTGGAAACACGTTTTTTTTTTCCTACCATATTGCATGATATTCACTGGCTATCTTATCAAATTGATTGCATGTTATCACCCTTGGGTCAGATCGGGTTGACGACAAAGTCTTGTACATATAGGAACTCAATGTTTGACTGGATTACAATTGATTTGGAACAACCAGCCCTACACCTTGTGGGTCTGATTATTGCATGACTCAATGACTATTTGTTCGTACCACGCACGTCACTTATTGACCTATTGACCAATCACGAAATGTTTTGATTATCCTACGGCTGTCTGACAGCTTGAAAGCAGCATTAGTTCCGGATGAGGGGACACTGAGACGTTTCAGCAAGTGATTGGCAATGATATCTGAGCCATCATCCCATTCCCCTAATGCATTTTCATTCCCCTAATCCATCCCCATATTTCATATAGATTCCCCAGTCGAGGTGGAGTTCCCATTGGGAAAAGTATCAAAAAATCTTCCGCATATCCAGGCCAGTGGTCCCAACATGTCCCAACTATGTGTACATTCCCTACCTTCACCATGGTTTCTGTTGTTTTTTTCCATATGAGCGATCGGCAAAACCTCAATTGAAAAATGCGATCTCGGGTCAAAGTTATCGTTTTTGGGACTTCACTATATCGTTTTACAGTATATCCGGATTGCATCATGTGCATCCCCTGGCAAACTGCGTGCGGAAAGCCTTTTTACACCTCCACTTCAGCGTCTGAAGCATCGTTGACTGCCCTGCGCTTTCTTTTGTAGCGCTCCAACTGTATGGTATGGTATGATACATGTCAATGCAACTGCAAATCACAGTTGCACCAAACAAGTTTGAATCCAGTTGTTGGAAGAAGTCTGGGTGAGCTCTCACAGCGACATGCTCCATGCCTTTCATTCACTCCCCAGCGTCTGGGTAGCAAACCATCAACATGGTCCAATGCTTTTCCAGGTGCAGGTGTGCCGGTGTGCCCGAGATGAACCAGGATTGACTAAAGCAATGGAGCGCCGCAAATATGCATAGCAGCGAAAAGATTGCAATAAGCAAGTGATAATATTCAACGGCAAAGAGAATCATCTCAAGAATCTTTTCGCATCTGGGCCATCCATCAGCGAAGGACATTTTGTCAAGAAATGGTTATCGTTTAGTTATCGTTTTCGTTATCATTCAAAGAGGGAAGCATTTTTAGAAAATGGCATGAACCAAGGAATGTTGGAAAGGAGGCCTGTTGTCATTGTCAATGCTTGCATGAAAGCGGGAAAATACAAAACACTCATCCGGAAGGCTTGAACAATGGCGAGGCAAAAAGAGCATCCAAATCCAGCTAGTTACCACATACTGTAGCAATACGTGCTTGGATACAAAACTGTTTGCAATAATCAGGAATAAAGAAATTGGCCAGCATCAAGAGTGTCAACATACTTTTGCACATCTTCCGTTGTGCGAGCTGGTCATGACGTATACCCCACAACTGAGAGCCTAGATGATCTAGATGCTTCTAGAACAGGTATCCACCATCATGTCATGTACACCACCCCTTCACTTCCCATAATGCTTTTACATATAATATGATTCCCAGGTTATCTTTTTTGGGACTTCACTATATCGTTTTACATATCAAGATGCATATTTTTACATACGAGAGCGCTCGAATACATACCTCCTACACGGACAGTTTAGCCTCTTGCTCATATGAATGGTGGATGGGACTATTCACACGATTTGCTCACCATGTCATCTATTCGATCATCACTGCCGGAGAAGTTGGTGAGGGATTGGTGGCCTATCTGGACCAACGGCTTTTTCGGATGCCACAAAACAACGGATGATTCCTCACCGATTTTTGCAGCATGTGTTTTTTGTTGACGTTGCGATCTGCCAATTTGTTTTCTGTTGGTTTTTGTCATGTCTTCAGCCAATCTTCTTGACTTTGCCAATCACATCCAATCACCTAGATTGCTTTATTCTCGTCACGTTGGAAAGCCTACTTCTGTGCTTTTGCTTTGAGCCAGTGGGATTCCAATTATGGTGTACTGGCTAGATCCAGATGGTGTAGATGGTGTGCTGGGAACTTGGGTGGTTGAATTCTAAACACCTTGGGTATTGGTCCATCTGTAGTTCGCTTGGTGAATCTTGACGCGTGCACAAGGCATTCTCCTCTGTTACTCTTCCAAAAAATCCAAAACCTTAGATCTACATGTTGGATCGTTTGGACTAGCTATACATGGGTCTACACGTTTGACTTCTCAATGCGTTTTGAAAGAAAATCATTATATCTTTTGTTGGATCTTCTGCAGTAAGTTTTCAGACGGCAAACACCATCGTGAAAAAACAGTTTCCTTTACTTCCAAAAATGCCCCACATTAGGGTTTGTCTGTGTCAAAGTTATCCATTGCCTTATTATTCGTTCTGTTTTGTCAACTATTCAATTTTTGCTGGTTCGCTCATATTAATTCTGGTTGGTGGTTTTAACCATCCTGAAAAATATGAGTTCGTCAATGGGAAGGATGACATCCCATATATGAAATGGAAAATTGTTAAAAAAAAAGTTCGAAACCACCAACCAGTCATGGTATTGAATAATAAATGTGGGATTTCAACCAATCATCCATTTTTGGATCATCCATTTTGCTGGTTCACTTATATTCTTCTTCTGATAAACAAGATATCCAGAACAAGATCGAACACAAGCAGCTGCCTCTCAGCATCAGCCTCTTGCTCTTCTGCTTGCAGTTTCGCCTCGATGGGGAGACATTTTTTCGTGGCCATTTTGTTAAGCACCAAAAATCCACAAAAATGGACTTATCAATGAAACAAAAAGTGGTTGCTGGTGCTTAAGTTTCGGGCTATCATCAATTTCCACAGAATATGATTGTGGTAGATAACATTTATCTTTCCCCAACAAACAGTTGGGAAAAGTCGGCTTCTGACATCTTCTGACCCCCTATTTGGCAGGATATTTAGGTATTTACCACAGTAACTATTCTACTGGAACTTGGGGGTTGAAACTGGGTCTCTTTCAGATGTTCAGCCCGGAATTGGATTGTGATGGTGGTGACACATGACATACTTGAGATGGGATATCAGCTGAATCCACAACCTTTTTTATGAACATATGTGCGAACAAATGATAACTATCAAATATAGTGCGCTCCTGAATTTAGGAATGCACCACAAAAAAACATCCTAAATGGTACCCCTCAAGAAATCAGCTGAAAAATCTTATTACTGTATATCTCTGATTATATATATAATCCCAACCATTTGCAGATCCAACAACACTAGTGATTCTAACGCAAGGCTACGAGGTGATGTCCGAAAAAGTTATGAATTGATTAACCCATCGAACTAGAAACCCATCGGAATAAACTATAGCATTGTAGATATGACTGGAAAGTAATGATATAAACTAATATCATCCCATAGTTAATTAACTAGATGTATAAAATAGGAATACCCTCTGGTAAACTAACATTGTGCGAACTGGAAAATCACCATTTTATAGCTGGGTAAATCCACTATTTCTATGGCCATTTTCAATAGCTATGTTAAATTACCAGAGGGTATACTTGGATATCTGCCATAAACCATCAACTTCACCAAAGACCACCGTCAGCCATTTCCCACCACTTTTTAAACATGCGCCTCTAGGGCAGTGTAGTTCTCGCGTTCCGCGGCCTCATTGGCCTTGGTGTTTTACAAAAAAAACAAATAGGCCATCAATATCCATGACATATCCATTCATGTTGGTAAAATAATATAATGGTGATTAAATTGGGGATTGTAATGGTGATTTAATGGAGATTATTGGGAATATAATGGTGACTAATGGGTAAAACAATGCCATAAACCACCCATGACTGGGAATATTAACCATAGCACCTAATAAAAATGATGATGACTGGGGGATAGTTTAGTTGTTTTACCCACATTATATATTCTGAATACCCTCCAGTAATCCGGTACTCAAACGTGACAATTTGTTCAATCCACTGTTGATGTTCTTGTGACCAAATGAATCTCCATTTGTAGGGGATTTTCCATTGCTACGTTTCATGAACAGAGGGTATCTAATCTTTACTTGAGATTGGGATATGACTGAATCTTTCGATATGACACAATTAATCTCTCCACAAACAAATATTATACCCAAACAAAATCCTGATTCAGCATTAGATCTATTCATTTTGGGGTCCAAACGGTGATTTTATTGAATCAGTATTCAATATTTGGGGGAAGGGACTCTTAAGAAACCACAGCGGGATTTGACTTGGTCAAAGTTGTAGGGCTAAAATCGGTTAAGCACACCAAACATATACCAAATGTATCTAAAACATATCCAAGCATCTCTGATTTCGGGGCCTTCAAAAAAAAATACAAATTCCCATTTCAGGGACCTAGAATTTTCAGAGACACATAGCAGAAATGGCTTTGAAAACTAGCAAGAACAATTCCTAAGGATGTATGATCATCAACTCTCTAGAAGGTGTTCAGGACAAAGCCAAGGTTGGACCACTCGGACATGTGCCGACTTTTTTTTGCACAAAGAGACGATGTGGGTGGGTGTGTCTGAAAATGCCCAAAACATGGCCATTTCATAGGTACCCTCTGGTAAACGTTTACATTTTGCGAACTGGAAAATCACCATTTTTAATGGGTAAATCCAATATAAATCACCATTTTCAATAGCATGTTTTAGGATGTTGCTCTAACACGGTATCTTTAGGTTAAAATTGGTTGTTATTTAATGGTTATTTTTTGTTATTTAATTGTTTTTTTTTTGTTATTTCACGGTTATTTTTTGTTATTTAACTTTTTTTTTGTTATTTAACTGTTATTTTTTTGTTATTTAACTGTTATTTTTTTGTTATTTAACTGTTATTTTAATTGTTATTTTTTTGCTATGTTGGTTTACCAGAGGGTAGCCAAACATCAACGATGGGATTTGGCCACCTCCCCTCAGGTGAAAATACTGCTTGAGCCAATCGAACTTTACGAGCAGAAAGCCTTGACCAATCTTGGGGAGCCAACTTTGCACCGAAAACCCGGATTTCAAGGGACCTCTCTATGGATATGTCTGATGGGGCTTTTCCCGCTACATCCTCAAAATGGCAGCTTTCATGTATTTTCATGTGTTTTGAACATGAACACATATTATGTGTTTTCTTTTCTGGGAAGCCTACGAATATTCCCCCAAAGAGTTGGAACATGCATTCAGCAACCCATCAGCCCTCGCCTCGGCTTGTTTGAGCCGGTCGATGAGACTAGAGAACCTCAGTTGGGACCCCATCTGACTGGACCTGCTGGATCCATTGAGTTTGATGTACCTGCTAGAAACCAAAAAATACCAAGCGGCTGCAGTGGAACAAATCCAGAAAACATGTTTTGTTGGGTGGCAATAACCACACCATATGATTCTTCAATTGAAAATTTCTGCAAAGTTATGTGCTGATTGGATCGCATGGGATGCCCGGGATTCCCCATGGATTGTGATCATCCGTCATTCATCTTGGATAATAAAACTTGGTTGGTGGCTGAGCCCTACCCCTCTGAAAAATGATGGAGTTCGTCAGTTCGGATGATGACATTCCCAATATGCTGGGAAAGTCATAAAAGCCATGTTCCAAACCACCAACCAGAAACCCAGTGCTTTTAAATGATAATCCACCATTCATGTTGGGCCAATGTTGGGGATAATCTGTTGGTTAACCAACAGGGGTAGATCGCACTGCTCACGTACCTACGTACGATGGATCGCATCACCAACTTGCTGGTTACGAGAAAACTGGACAATGATAGACCTTGTAGGTGACAGGACGACATCATGTTACATTAACTTCTAGTTGGCATCATGTTATACAATCATCATGTGATATAAACACATATATATAATTGCATATAGGTAAACAAACATAAACACAATAAAACCAGCTCAAGAAACACATAGTAAACATCCGCAGCAAATGTCAACTGTGGCTGGTCACAACTCCGCTTCCATCAGGGGCACCCCACTTCTTGCACAAAAACTCCACCGACCCATCAGCACCTTGGGTACGACAATGAGGAAACTGTTCACCAATGCATGGGTTAGTTGGGATTTGTTTTAACCATCCACAGTGGTGATGAAAAAAATGAAACATGGTGATTTAATGTGTAACTACCCTCTGGTTTTTGTAACGCGGCTATGGAACGTGGTTCATTTTTTGATGATAAACACTATGATTTTGGAATTAAACATGGTGATGTTCCAGTCCGCAAACTATGCAAACTCTTAAATTACCTCCAGAGGGTAAAAGCCGGACACTCGGTTTTATGGTGTTTTATCATCATGTCAGTTGTTTATTTGGCTGGGAATAAAATTCAAATAACCACAAGGCCATTCGAAGTCATGTTTTTTCGCCGAATATCATGTTTTCCGCCCTTCAATCCTTGGAATAAGAGGAACAACAAACATTTTTTTTGTGGATGCACTGATAACACTGGGAATTAGCAGGACATCTGGTTCTTCAATGGTTTCAATCAATCCAATCAATGTTGCATGTGTCGATGCTCTTGTGGACATGATAATATCGCGACGTGAGCTATGGAAAATCATCAGCTTGGTATATTTATGTACAGATCAATGGGCCGTCCCAAAGCAATTTGTGTAACCAAAAATCAGAGGGCCGGGTAGTCATCCCTTCTGAATTCCACATAGATTTTCCATAACATGCTTGGCTATATCCCCATGATCATCCCGGTAGATCCCGTTCAATCCACTTAAATCACAAGTGTCAATGATGAAATTTCATGAACAATCACCATTTTCTCCCATGAATTTCATTGAAATTCATCGAAATTCACCCATTTTTGCTGGGAGAACTGGGAGAATGTGTTCCATGAAAAAAATCACCATTCTCCCATTGGATTTCCAACCATTTCTCCTTGATCTTCACCAATTTCTCAGCCGGCGTCCCCCACCCGGTACGGCACCACGTTGCAGGCCCGCAAGCAGGCGACTCACGTCCAAGTCAGCCATACCTGGCGTGTGACTGTGAAGAAATGGATGATCTATTGGGATTTTGAAGCATCAAACGTGGTGATTCAATGGGTTTATAATGTTTATAATGAATAATGTGTTTATATTCCAATATTCCAATATAATATAAATGTTTATAATTATAATGTTTATTGGAATATTGGAATATATATATATAATGTGTTTGTAATGTTTATATTCCAATATTCCAATAATGTTTATAATGGTGATTCAATGTTATATATTGGAATATTGGATTTAAACATCTTTTAACCATAAAAATGATGGTTTAGTGAAATGTTAACCATCAACGATTGCGATTTAGTAGGATGTTTAACCATCAAACATGGTGATTCAATGGGTCTAATTATATAGATGTTAACATATGCCAACCATCAAAAATAGCGATTAGCATCAAAAAATGTGATTTAATTAATGGGTAATGGGACATTTATGGAAAAATATGGTACCATAAGTACCATAAGGATAGTCCCATTCAAAGGGGAGATGTAATGGCTATATCGATCTATATCGTGGGTAATTATAATAGGGTATAATAGGGTACACTGGGTAATTCACCACTAACTAAGTGCAAATCTGAGTTGATCAGTTGATCACAAAAAAACTGGGAATATCTGAAAATCATCTATAAATGATGAGACATGGCCTGAGAAAAAGGATATATTCATCAGGATTTCACGATGGGGGATATATGATATAAGATATACCGAGATACCTTAGGGTAAGCATACAAAAATATGTGGAACACCAATGGGTTCTCTTAGGACACTTATGTAGAAATGGTGGTTTTTCCGCATCTATGTAAAGGTTTACAAGTCTACAGGGAGGGCAAGTAAAGGGACGTCAGAAATGAGAAATGACATCCAAAATCACTAAACCAAGCTTTCCCTTGGTCCCTGGACATATCGACATTTCGTATGTTGGGTCAACAGCTGGGCAAAGAAGATGACTCATAGATCATTGGATTGGTTTGAGGGAAAATCTACAGGAAACCATAGTTTTTACCATTAAATATGAGGGTTTCCTGTAAATTTTCCTGTAAACCAATCCAATGAATAGATCAACAACACAAAAACGTCTCTTTCCGCCCTCGCCAATGAAATCATCAAATATTCATGTGACAAACCGAAAAGGATATCTTAATAGTAGCAACTAAAACTGAAGAAACAAAAGATATGTGAACAGCGAAAATCAGGCATTTGGGATTTGGGGTGGGGTACACAAATGAGACCCAAATATCTAGTAAACATCAAGAAGGGCTTGTTGCTGACCATGACCAAGCCCCCATCTAGCTGAACGCTGGAAACTATAAATCAATGAACTTACTCATGGCTTCTGGGGGATGCGAACCATACCGGTTTTAGGGTACCCAATTTTGACCCAATCGGCCACATCTCTCACACCTGGTGTCGCAGAAGACGCGAAGAAATGCACCAGCCATTTCAGCCAATTGAGCCATTCAAAAAGGGGCTGATGTTTTTTGTCAATCAAGAATTGGATTCAACATTGATGTTAAATCACCAATATATTGGATTGGGCTGATGTTGAATCAACAATTGATGTTAAATATCCTGGGATTCAACAAAAGACATAACGGCGATTTAAAGATAATATTACAATCTCAAAACCATAAACCATGTCTGAAGTTTTTTTCAACGACCATGAATTCAGTTCAATCTCATCTCATCAGTCGACATTTTGGATTCTGGGCTTGGCACCGCACCCAATACATTGACCCTGGAGTAAACATACAAAAGAAATGTGGAAAACCTACGGTTTCCATAGGAGGGCTTATCACATCCATGTTAGTTTACAGGAGGGTAAGTAGTGACTTTAAGCAAACAAAGTGTCAACATGTTTTTTTTTTCCGAACTACCAGGTACAAGCACCTTGTGGTGGATTAAGATGTTAATAGTAAGTGTGATTGATATAGGCCCATGTGAAGAGCCATATCATAAGAAACAAGGTGGTATGCAACTCAACTGCTGCTATCATCAACCATCCACTGAAAGGCTGAGTGGATGTGCCTTTGTTATGCTTCAAATCAGCCATGGATCCGTGGCCATTGTTGTAGGAAATGTTTTCCCCAAAGATATAAGATAACTAATGTGGGTAAAACAATGCCATAAACGCACCATCCCCCAGTCATCACCATAAATATATGATAATATATGTGCTATGGTTACCATTCCCACATGGTTTATGATAGGTTTACTCACATTATTATTGTGAGTTGAGTTTCTGGGACATTCCCCCAACAAAAATCGTCGACCAAGCCGCAACCCACAGCCCTTTGCCCATTTGTCCCTGGGCTTCAGCAGGGTCAACGATCTGTGGTGAAACGACCACGTCACGCCGTGGCAACCCGGTTGGTAAGAATACAAATTGAACCAGAAATTAAAACTTTGACGTTCTTACCAACAATATTTGGTTTGGTGATTATGATGATAGGTGATTTGACATCTTCTACTCTTATTCTAACATCCATAATATTGAGATTTGATGTTGGTGGTTGTGCTAGTTCTATGAAGCGTATGAATGAGTTGATTGCATGATTATCATCCTGAGTGATGCTCGCTTTGGAATGCCGATTCACAGAATTCTCAGGAGATATGACATCCTGCGGACCCTTTCTATACATTCAATGTGGCCCCCCCCAGTTATAAGTTGGTTTAGATTCGCCCCAGTAACTAGTTCGTTATTTGCGTACCATAAACCATAGTGACATTGGAGTTATTTGCACCAACTGAACGCTATCTGAACGCTATCGTGGCCGGGGGCCTCACATTGTTGATATACTTTATCTTCTGGGATCTACTCTGATGCTCCAAAATAAACAAAACCAAGCGACTGGCACATGAAATTACACATTGGTGACATGCACATTGTGACATTCTTGTTCCAAACCTTGTTCGCACACGTCGACCCTTTTTTGGTCTTGCTTCAATCCTCATGTTTGATGCTTCGACTACACTTCTTGAACTATTCCCTTCTCTCCATGGCATGAAATCATCCTTCTCTGAGTGTGTATGCAACTCCGCATACATAATCTATATATATATATATTATATATAATATAATATAATATGTATATAATATGTATAATATGTAAATAATATGTATATGTTCCGACTCCCACCTGAAGCAAAGGTACATTACCACTTGTATATATGTATATATATTCAAAAACTTGTTTCTACTTCTCTTTGTCCATGGGTTCATGGGGGTCAAAGCCCAATCCCCCAAAAAAATGTACATCAGTTCTACCCAATCAATTAGCATATCCCAACAGTTACATATCCCAATCCTTCAATGGGGATTGCGATTTTTTTAATTTCTTTGTGAAAAATCACAAAATGTTTGTTGGTTATACCAGCTATACCACCATTTTTCCATGGTTGAATCACCAGTTCTGATCTTTCAATGACCTCTACCAGCACCTTAAAAGATCTTACAGTAGCTGTTGCTTCCCACCAAATGCTGGTTTGCTGAAATGGTGGTACCCCCAAATGGATGTATATCAGGAAAATATTGGAACATCCGATTAAAACTAAGTGATTTGAGGATTTTGAACAATATATAGCGGAAAATCCTATCAATCCTATTTCCCACTATTTCCCATGGTTTATATTGGAAAATCCTATGAAATTATAGGTGATTTCACCATGTGAAGTGATGCGAAAATCCCCCAACAGGGGGAGTTTCCGAGGCGCCACGATGTTTTTTTGTGTTCTCTCTTGGCAACGCAACACGTGGCGGGTTGGAGATGGGAAGATTACTGGGATATGCTGAGATAAAAACCGAAAGTGGGAGTTAATATGAGTTAATATTTTTTGTTTCAGTGATTGTTTCCAACAACTTTAAAATATTTGAGCTTGAGAGTGTTCTATCATTTAGTATTATTCTATTGCACATACTAGTCAATGCTACCCAATATGATTGGAACGTTACTTGATGATGCACATGGTAGTAGATTTCAAGATACTTTAGAGTAAACAAATTCAGAGTATTAGTTGAAATTGGAACAAATAACAATAGTAAATACACACAGTACAGAATCATACATATGATGAACAGGTTAAACTTCAAAACCCACCATACCAGAATACATTGAATCATTGGCGGATCGCATCATTTCATGCAAGTTATGGGAGGGTATGGGTCAAAACTCCAGTACCCTGATGTGAACCCTAAAATAAATTGTAAATGGATCTTCATCACCGTAAATGTAGTAATGATAGGTTTTGAGCCATCAACATATACATATATATATATATGTGTATATATATATATGTATATATATATGTATATATATAATATATATATATATAATGACGACTGGGAAGTCAACATGGGATACCATTTTGGAGCAGTGCGATCTGCATGTGATCCGAAAGGTTACAATTTGTGAACTGCGTGATTTGGGGGTGCCCTCGTCACTGAATCTTCAGTCTGCACTAGAATCATTGGTAGCCTATTGCAGATCCGTTGGGTGTATTCTTCTTGGACGATCACACTCAACCAAACGAAATTGCGTTTGAGATTTGTTCTCCATGAAATCCATAAAAAGTAATTCTAATCTTCAACTTGTCCATATTTTTCCAGCAAACTGCCATCAACATATCGCGTTGTGGGTTGGGTTGGGCTGGGTGACCACATTTCCAGACGACGGATGGATGGAAAACCTGGAGCTCTCCGAACTCACCACGTGGGTCGTTTTTGTCACTCCATGTGAGGCAACCGCCGCCAACACGGAGTGGAGCGGCACCCTGGCGGAATCGTCCGGAAATAGCCAGTCAAAAAGCATCAAAAAGCATCAAAAGGCCATGGAACTTTCAAAATCTTCCAACTTCAGACTCATAATCATCCCGAAATAATGGGAAGTGGGACTTCGGACTTTTTTTACCATGAACATGAACATTTACCATGAGTTTTTCATCTTAGAACATGAATCATTTCAAAAACCTAAAATGGGAATGGAATGATAGAACAATCAATGCTCTATCTACTCCAGGATGACCTTCAAAGATTTATTCTGGCTTATGGATGGTTATAGTAGAGAAATCTATATTTATATGATGGGGTTTATAAACGAACTTGAAACTGGGTGGCAGCACCTTGCTGTACCCAACGAAACAAACTAGAATATGTAGAAGCTGGTTGATGGCTTTAAATCTCACCAAACCTGCTACGAGTTGTGTATCATGATTCTTGCTGGTTGTCGTAGGAAAATCATGTGAAAAAACATCTTCAACTTGGGTATCCAGAGGATCCCTCTCCAAGATTTTTCATGGTTGCCCTCCTGCAAACGTTTACGCAGATGTGGAAAACCAAACCCAGCATGTATAGATCGGTTTCCAAGGGCTTTTTTCCACATTTATGTTAGTTTACCCACAATTCTTGCCATGTTCTATGGTCCAAACCCAAAACTCCAAGCCCAGTTTCCCCTTTCGGACCCCACCTGGGGTCACATTAGCGAGCATGCACAGGCGGAGCCCTGATGGGCGATGGTTTTCCTTTTTTGGGTTCCAACAAAAACAATCTGATACATGGGGATGTATTGTGGATGTATTATGGATTATAGATGTAGTATGGATGTGTTCTGGATGTATACCCTCTGGTAATCAGCGGCCCTGCGTGGAAATCCATGAAAATCTCCTATCAATGGGTATTTAAATGGGACATCATCTATAACTGGAAGATTTTCCCGCAAACTATGTTTGATTACCAAACGATATCCAAAATTGTCCAAAAATGTTTATGGATATTATAAAATCTAGTGTCATTTTGGAAAATTACATGAATTCCTCCACGAAACGAGTTTGGAAGACTGATATCACGATAAAGTCTAATTATGCCTAATAAAGCCTAATTAACAAGATATCAAGAAGTTATAAGTTATAATACATAAGTCAACTTGGCTATCTAGGGAGCCTCACATTGTGCACGCACTGCGCTGAGGATGCGGATGGCAGAGGAGCAAGTCATAGGCGATCGCCCAACATTGCTGTGGCCCTTCATGCGGAAGCCAAGCAATGGCTGACAAGGCGAAGAACATAACCCATAGGATCCATGTATGGTATATATGCTAACATTTGGGGTATATTGATGGTAAATGTTACCATATATAGCATACATGGATCCTATGGGTAACAGAAAGAACCTGTGCTTCACCAAAAGCGCAACTGGCAACTGCCAGTTATTCTTTGACATGACAAAGATCGCTGCGGTCACCATCCCTACATATCAAACCTTTGGAACTGTGGAAAGTGAGGAAACCGGAGGAAACTACCACGGCTGGAACTGAACTGGTCCTGGTCATGCTGTGGTCTAGGCATATTATCTTCATCCATTTCTCAAAATCTGGGGTTTTCTTCTGGGTGTGTGAACCCCAAAGCTAAGATACATATACATATATATATAATAGATAATAATAATAATAATAATAATTATTATTATTATATATATATATACGTTTGATTCTTGTGAAAAAATACTGCTTCCCCCAAGATATTTTTGAATTTCCCAACCATCGATCCTGAAGTTTCTACACCGCTTTTTTGGGATCCTCAGGCAATCATCAGCCATGTTTCAGAGCTGAATCATCTATAGAAACGCCCCCAAAAAAGGTTGATAGAACATGATCGAAAAGCTAGACACTTGTACAATGTGGCCCCCCATCAGTTATAAGTTGGTTTATAAGCCCCAGTAACTATAGTTATTTGCGTACCATAAACCATAGTTATTGGAGTTATAAACCAACTTAGCTATCTTGGGGGCCTCACATTGTAGAAATGAGGGAAACATCATCTCTTTCATCATCCTGGAGGTCCACGTTTCGGCATCTTCTTGGGTCATTCCATGTGATTCCCAGAGCTACCACTTTCATCCGGCAAGGATAACATGCCGTGAAGACAGATCTATTGAACCCCCAACTCCAACCATTTTTGGTACATAAGGCCCATGAGGCCAAAAAACGCCTACCATCATTGACTCATTGACTTCTCCGGATCCCCAAGAAGATAGTAACGTTTTTGTCTAGGATGTGAAAAAAAAGGGTGTTTTCCATGTCATTTACCATCTACTAAACATACAAAAAACTATGGAACATCACCATTTTTGTTGATGGGTCAATCCACGAACTAAATCACCATGTTCAATAGCTTTTTGTATGTTTTCCAGGCCGGGTCATCAGATTTCCAACTGTTCTATCCTCCCTGGGGGGTTCGGCACCTGCTTCTTTTTGCTCTCCACAGCCACCCTGCACCAAGGACCACTGGCTCCAGTGCCAAGTGACGGCGTGACGGGGGCTACAGCTGATAACTCCATGGTTTGATTCTGGGGACCGTGCCGGTATCCTGATCACCAGAAAATCTAGGTAAATCAAACTATATACACTTGTCATAGTTATTATGATATACCATTATTATATTATTAATATAATAATGGTATATCATAATAACTATGATAATTATAATATGATCACCTATATAATGAAAGGAAAACATGTTTGGATATTTACACTTATTATCCACGTGATATCACTTGGATCGTCCCGTAGTTCATGATGTTCATTGGTGACAGGCTCCAGGCTCGCCCTTCCAATGGCCCCAACTTGGGGACCTGGTTGGTGGTTGAGCCCTACCCCTCTGAAAAATATATGACTTGGTCAGTTGGGATTATGACATTCCCAATATATCCCATAGGATATCCATGTATGCTATATATGGTAACATTTACCATCAATATACCCCAAATGTTAGCATATATACCATACATGGATCCTATGGGTATGGAAAAAAAAAATCATGTTCCAAACCACCAACCAGTCATGTTTAGGCCCTTAAAACCCTCGTTTTTGACCAACTCAAACTGGAGCATCCGCAACACTCAATGCTTTGGCACCCCATCTGGGCTCCCCCACGCCATTGCTTTAGGAACAGCCTGTACCTGCACCGGCGTCCCACACCCTAGGACTCACTGTTTGGTGCTTTTTCGCCACCTCCCTTATGCGAAAGTCAGTTGGAATCATCATCACGATAGGCTTAAAGAAAACACACCTATATCATATATCCGAAACAGCCAAGCATGTGACTCATTCCCTCCCCTCAGGTTGCTGTTGCCTATCCATCTGTAGGACGTCAAACATCTGACGCCTCAGGGGAGATCCTTACAGACTCAGAATCCACCGCTTCGCCCTCGCCGCTTCGCCCCGAAAATTGCGGCGCACATGCACGGCAGGGACCCCGATCTTCGACAGATCCGAAAGAATCTTTGCTTCGTTCAGGCGCTGGTTATCCTTAGCTGCCAGCGAAAGGACTGGCACTGGGAGGCAGTTCTGAACTGACCAATCTGACCACCGGAAATAGAAGGTTGAATTTACCATAATTTACCACTGTTCTGAATTATGTAAGTGGGATTTGGATGGATTTGGGATTTTATTTTTTGTTTCATAGAATTGGATGATGGGAAAATTTACAGGAAACCCCTATATTATTTGATGGTAAAAACCATGGTTTCCTGTAGATTTTCTCTTAAACCAATCCATTGATTGTTGCATCTTTTTGGGTTGCGAAATCTTGCGGCAAAGGACTGAGGACTTGGGATGTGTTTCCACTTTTTCATATCTCACTTGGAAAGTTAAACATATATTTTTTGCTCACTGTTTACTGATCGTTGGGATCCATGTAATTATATATTATATATACATCGGACATGATATGAAATAATGAAATTGTGTCCTTTTCTGCACAAAAAAAAACGATCGATGATTGGGGGGTCCATGTTTTGCCATCGAGAAACCAGGCCACAAAAAAACATCGAAGATTGGATACCTAGCAAAACAAATGCGTTCTAGCTGGGTGGCATATTTCCCCATATTTATGACTGAAGAATCCTTTTCAATATCTCCAAGAACGCTGGAAAGACAGCCAAAGAATGATTTTGTCTAAGGTTATCCACCCTTCGTTCTGAATTACTTGAAGAATTATACCTTGAATTTCCCATGTTCACCCACCCTTCAGGACCTTCACCAAGCCGAGACGCAGCACCATCCTTTCCACCAATCTCCTGGAATCTGAGATTTTTTCGGAGTCCAGCCTCTGGTTATGACTCTTACATAGCTGTGGTAGTTCGATGGCCCTAATCGAAATAGATGTTTTGAAAAAGGATTTACCCAATAAAACTGGTGATTTTCAATAGCTACGTTAAAGTACCAGAGGGTATCAAATACAATTTAATTGGACTTGTGAGGGTTAGCTCCCAACGACTGGGATAGGAGTCCCACTTCATCACCATGTTGTTCCAGTCATCCTTAAACAACCTCGAACTCATCCAAAATGTCAGTGGAGTTTTTCAGAGTACCATTTTAAGAAAATACCAAATCCCAAATGTGGTAAGATAGACTTTCCCTAAAATCCAATGGTTTATTCCTATTCTAATGCCATAAATTGGGGATATACCTATATACCTTATTTCCAGTCAAACCCAAAAAATATCATCAAATTATTGGTGAATATCTCCGCTTCTATCCCAATTTGTCCTCATTGAAGGACAATTATTGATGGGCAAACCACACATTTCCCACCATGTTCAGTCCAACTCCCAAAAATCACCCAATTCTTCTGTTGGCTACGTCGTCGATCCGGATGTATCTCCATTCATATTATATATATATATATATTCATATCCCAATTATAGCTACTTCATGCTATTTCAATAAAGAAACACATGATTCACCGGATTCCGGGGTGCACTACTCATATGATACTTCATCCATATCATCCATATCATCCATATCATCCATATCATCCATATCATATCACCACTATCATCATTAATTATACAAACCCATACCATCAGTAATCATCATGTATCATCCATATCCCAATTTTCAGCACCATGTTTCCATGTTTTTTCCTCACCAGCGGAGACGTTTCCCCAAGCTCTCCCGCCTTGCCACCGGCGAAAAGCCGCAGCCGCGCCACGTCGGAAGGCAGGGTGGGGGGCCTCGACATGGATGATTTTGGGTGGACTTAATGAGCCAAAACGGAACCACAACATGGTGTGTGTGTGTGTATACCCTCTGGTTATGTCAAAACAGCTATTGAAAATGACCATTGAAATAGTGGATTTTCCCATTGAAAACGGTGATGTTCCATAGTTATGTTAGTTTACCAGAGGGTAAATAGTACGTGGATATACGTAGGATCATGGATTTGGGATATATCATGATATATCTCATATATGCAACTCTCATAGGGGTCCAGGGTGATTGCTTTAAGACTGACCCCCTTCGGGGGCAAAATCAACTCTTATCCACTCTTATCCACTAAATACCACTCTTATCCACTCTTATCCACTCTTTTCCACTCTTATCCACTCTTATCCCACTCTTATCCACTCTTATCCACTCTTATCCAACTCTTATCCACTCTTATCCAACTCTTATCCAACTCTTATCCAACTCTTATTCACTCTTATTCACTCTTAATTTTAAGAGTAATGTTCTTCACTCTTATTCACTCTTATCCACTCTTATCCACTCTTATCCACTCTTAACAACAATGTGGTCGTCTCAGGATCAATGGGGTTTATCTTGATTTGAAATGGTGTATCAATGGCAAAGATTGTGGCTCAAAACGGAGCTCAGTGAGAAAGATTGGGGAGCTCGTGTCGACTTCAAGTTGACACTGGGGGCACCAATGTTTGTTGGGAGTGTTAACATGCTAAAAAACTAATATGAAATAGTCCTCGAAGGGGGTCACTCCCCCTGAAATGCATACCCTCTCATGGTTTAATACCAAGCCAAGATATGGTTCAAATATTACTACCCTCCCATGGTTTTGGG
Organism: Cladocopium goreaui; assembly: GCA_947184155.2. Classification (NCBI taxonomy): domain Eukaryota; class Dinophyceae; order Suessiales; family Symbiodiniaceae; genus Cladocopium; species Cladocopium goreaui. The sequence continues at coordinate 44,626 of CAMXCT020002926.1, forward strand.
GGAGTGACCCCCTTCAAAACACGAGTTTTTGATAGTTTGGCTATATTAATCATTCAAAAATGAATACCCTCTCATGGTTTTGGGGGAGTGACCCCCTTCAAAACACGAGTTTTTGATAGATTTGGATATGAATCCTCAAAAATTGAATACCCTCTTATGGTTTTGGGGGAGTGACCCCCTTCACCAGTGTTTAGTGGGAAATTGTAGTAAGGATGGAACATTGAAGCTCAAGAAGAGCGCTTCCAAAAAATAGGAAGAACACCGACGCATTTCAACTGAGTTGAATCATGCTGCAAAAAAAAAACACGGTGGTTTCAAGTTGACCTGGAACTTGTGAAATCACATGAATTTTACCATTTTGGAATTTCAACTCTTATTTTTAAGAGTAAATAAGAGTAAATAAGAGTCAATAAGAGTCAATAAGAGTCAATAAGAGCAAATAAGAGTAGCAAGGGGGTCACCTCTAACACCATCAGCTTAGCTTCCTATGAAACTCATGATGATTATATGGTATGATTATATGGTATGATTATCTAACCAGCATGGTGATCTGGATTTCACGGGATAATATGGGGCTACAATGGGTAGCGAGATTCAATGGAGGATATCACACTCACACATGTTCAAATCGAACCAAGCATCATACTACATACCCTCTGGTAATGACTAACATAGCTATTGAAAATCACCATTTATAGTGGATTTTTCCATTGAAAATGGTGATTTTCCTCAAAACCGTTGAATTATAGTTAAATTAAAAATCACTGTTCAAAAGTTCTTGAAATCTGTCGCGTGACCAGGGCTGATTTAAAGCGTGCCTCACAAACTTATACTTTTTCACATGTCATCCAACCCAAATTGAATAAATTGAACATGTTGGTGATACCCTGGCCATTTTCAAGGGCAAATGATGATAAAGTTTATGAAAATCTAGGGGTGCCATCTATTTTCATCTATTTTCCGACTAACTCGCAGGATCTCAAAGGTATTTTGATGGATGAAGGGGACCTTTGTCACACCAAAATGGGATGAGAGGAACCAGCAAAAATCCAAGAATTCCCGATATTAAAGTTCACAAAATCAACAAACATCTGCCAATTTTTGTAAGATCTTGACATGCCAAATGCACCAAGATCTGGAGCTTTAACTAGTGTCCCGCATGAAGTTGGCAAAATCCATTGAAACCGGCGACGATGTGCCAACAATGCTGGGATTTTTGGGTGTTTGCTCAGCCAACAAACCTGGAACAACATGTTGATGCCCCTGGAAAGTTACCCTCTGGTAATTTGTCACAAAAAAGTATTGAACATGGCCCATTTATGGCGGATTTACCTATTCAAAGTGGTGATTTTCCATAGTTTTTGGTATGTTTACCAGAGGGTTTGGATTCAAGGTTTGGATTCTTGTTTTTTTGGGAGTTGCATCTGGATCTCGCGGGGAATTCTACCCTGCAGTAGGATCAGTGGGAAACCCTCAAAAATCCCTTTCTACTGGGACTAGTTCATAGGATTCCCTAGCTCATGTACGAGAATCTCCAATATATTGGGTCCCATCCCTTCTCTTAGAAGAAAACCACCCAGAAACTCTGGTGACTTGTGGAGATTTACACTAATATTTGGGACCGCATTTTTTATGCGGGTGGTTGACATTACCCTCTGGTTATTTAACATAGCTATGGAAAATGGCCCATTTACAGATGATTTTCCCAGCTAGAAACCTCCATTTATGGTTGGGATTTTCCATGGCTATGTTAGTCATAACCAGATGGTAGATGGGATTCATCATCAACACCATGGGTAAATCTCAGCCACACTCAACTGTATCTAAAAATTCAGTAGAGTTCTTGAGGGGTATCCGACCTCGCTGGCCTGACGTTTCAGGTGCATGGCATGTTTGGTGCCGTTTTTTGGTGTGCACTAAAAAAACTTTTAAGGTCGTATTTTTTTTCACATATCTAGATATAGAACATGGCCCATTTATAGATGATTTACCTGTTAACATATTATATAAATTATATATGTGAACTGATTTAGAGGGGTCCCCCCCAAAAAAAATGAAAAACATGATGGAAAGTTGTGTTTCCAGGATCTCTGATGTTTCCTCCTGGTCTGGTTTCCATCTTTCGATGGTCTCCAAGGCCACGGCCAATGGTTTTCCAAAATGTCTTGCTTCAGATCTTTTATGGACAAACTCAAAGGCAGGGTTAGCTCCTCCGTCAGATGACGTGACGGAAAGAGATGATTCTGCCGGGCAAAGTAGTGATGAATCTGACGGGGCCAGGATGGGTCGACTATCACAACAACAGGGGCGGACTAATTGTCGCTTGCAGTTGATTCGATTCATCCCAAATACCAGTAATCAGCCACAAAATTTGGAGGCTTTCAGGCACCACCCAAAGGTGATCCCCCCAATAGATGATTAATTAGGCCCTCATTGGTGGTTGTTGGAAGTTAATACACCCTGAATAAAGTGTTATCATTGGGGGTGTCAGCTTTGAGGGGGGTCAGCTTTGAATCACATGAGGTGTCTGCAGCAGCTGCACAAACCAACCTATCATGCTGTCAATTTGCAAGAACTATGTCTTGAAAATCGGCGATCCCACGCTATCCATTGATTTATGATCAGTTTCCTATTAAAACTCTCATTCTATGATGCTTGAACCAAATTTTCAGAAGCCCCCCATTGTTTGCTGAAACGTTTTTTTGTGGGTTGAACCTCCATCCATGTGTTTGTTTTTCCGATGATTAAGACCCACCAACAAAAACCGCGACATGTGTCTAATACAAGGTTGTAAGGCACCAAACTGGTGGTTTCGACTCAAAGAACTGAGTAATGAACCAATCATGTAGTTTTAAGTTAAACATACATATGACATATGAATAGATGATTAAACAAACAATACCGTGTAAAATCAATAATCCATATTATGAATAAATTTAATTAAGCACATGATGAAATATATGAAATCTGAAACACCAGAACTTGCCAAAAATCTTCCCGATGGTCGTCTCCTTGGTGTTGTCATCATTTGCGAAGACTAATTTTACCTGCACCTGGAAGAGAGGTCCCATGGGAAACCGTTGGTGTCTAATATGTTTTAATTCGCTCTAGAATAACTGTTGGTTTGTAAATCGGGTTTTTTTAACGAACTAGTATGAACTAGTAAGAATTTGGGTTATTTTCACCAACATCTTTCACAAACATATATGGAAGTTTCCTAAAATGGGGGTACTCCTAAATCATCAATTGCAATGGTTTTTTCCATTGTAAACCAACCATTTTGGGGTTCCCCCATTTATGGAAACCCACATATACAAAAATGATATTTGGGGCCTTGACATGCCTTGACGATCTTGGGATCCAGTGGTCTGTATGATGGTGAAGTGAGTGTCACGTCGACATAGTGTGTCGGTGGTTAAGCCACCCCAACCCCCCAAGATCATATTTACCCTCTGGTAAACGTTTACATAGCTATGGAAAATCACCATTTTTAATGGGAAAATCCACTATAAATCAGCATTTTCAATAGCTTTTTGTATGTTTACCAGGCCGGGTAATGGTGATATGCAGGATCATCCCATACTGGTCGGGATTTGTCTTAAGAAACCCGTTTTTAAAACTAAAGAAACTAGAAAGAAGCAGATTCCTTGACATAAGTCTTAGCCGTAGTTTTAAAAAATGACATAAGCGAAACCAGCAAAAGAGATCAACAGAGGTTTCTTCAGCGTCATGAAACAGAAAACGACCCCGGAACGAGGAAAGAACCACACATGGATTGAATGTGCCATTTCTAGGTCACTTACTCCACAAGAAAAAACCGTTGCAGAGTGGTTGTCTGCCCAGGTAGACAGACACAGCCTCAAGGCGTATCCCAGTTCGACCCTCACATGAAATTCTCAACAACAAACCAAGCCTTATTGACAATGGTGCAAGCTAGTTGGCTTTAGACTATAGACATACCATAAACCAATAGAAACCACATAGTTCAGCTACTTATTTGCACTTATCTCTCTTTTGGGGGCCCATCTTGTAGATTGTTGGTGGTGGTTCGTGACGATCAAGGGGTCAGGGGTTCAGTTCGTGGCAACCAACGGCCCAAAGCACGGAAGCCTTAGTAGAGTCAGCTCCATTCTCCATGAACTTCGTGCCTAGGCGAAGTGAAGTTGGCAGTGCGATGGCAGTGCGATGTCCCGAGGAAATCCTCCACTTCGAAGAGTTTGTTGAATGGTTACCCGCTGGTAAACTAACAGTTTGCTCATTTAGTTAGTTGCTTTACCTATGAAAATGGTGATTTTCCATAGCTATGTTAGTTTACCAGGGGGTCATAATGGTTTGTAATGGTTAAGAATTGGCAACAATGGTAAACATGTTTTTTTTTTATATATAATGGCCAACAATGGTCAAATCATGGAACATAGAACATAAATGAACATAACCCTTCAACAAATCCAGGAATATGGGCAATACACTCTGAAGTTGGACGTTTTATCCAAGCCAATGTTTGAGGCTATCCAGTGTTAATTTCCTTTGCCCTCTGGTGGAATGGCTATGAAAACAGTGGGTCTAAAGCCAATGGATATTGGGATACAAAGATATTGGGATAGTTGCCCATTCCTAACCATTACAAACCATTATTACCTTCTGGTAAACTAACATAGCTATGGAAAATTGAGATACAATATGATACAATCAACTTGACACAAAATCAAGGACATGGAGACCCAATCATTCGCAGCTCAGATTAGCCCTGGACTTAGGAGACCGTTATTGATCAGCCAGTTGTTTCATGTTGTTTCGGTGTCAAAACATCACATCCTCATTCTATCCGACGGCTTAGAAATATTCATAAAAAAATATCATGTCATGTGCTGCTACTACTGAAAACAAAAAATATGGAACAAAATGCCGTTTGAGAGGTCCCCATTTTCACTCACAGCTGATGGCACGGAAATTCTTCAGGACCTACCCTCCGGAGTGGGGTGCGATTCCGGCACATTTTTCCCAGAAAGCTATGTTGAGATGCCAGGTTCAAAGCAGTTGCCGCTTGCCCTACTGTTTGCAGTCAGCACCTCCTTAATTCAACCATAAGCCGAATCATGTCCAGATTGCCTCCGTCTGCAACAACAGGCAACACTGATGCCCCAGAATTTGTGGGCTCCAACTTCCACCAAATGACGCACAATGTCACTAAGGCAGTTCTGAAGTACAATCAACCATGGTGTTCTTGCACCGCTCTTGACCAAATAACGGAGAACATCAAGATGGCCTTGTTGGGCTGCAATCAACAATGGCGTTGCACCGGTATTGAAGGCTTGTTCTTTGTCAGCACCAACTTCAACCAAATGACGGACAACATCAAGATGGCCGTTCTGAGCTGCGATGTACAATGGTGTTGCACCCTGATTGCTGGCTTGATCTTTGTCAGCACCAACTTCCACCAAATGACGGACAACATCAAGATGGCCTTGTTGGGCTGCGATGTACAATGGTGTTGCACCCTGATTGCTGGCTTGATCTTTGTCAGCACCAACTTCCACCAAATGACGGACAACATCAAGATGGCCTTTCTGAGCTGCAATGAACAATGGCGTCACACCCTGATTGCTGGCTTGATCTTTGTCGGCACCAACTTCCACCAAATGACAAACAACATCAAGATGGCCGTTCTGAGCTGCGATGTACAATGGTGTTGCACCCTGATTGTTGGCTCGATCTTTGTCAGCACCAACTTCCACCAAATGACGGACAACATCAAGATGGCCTTGTTGGGCTGCAACGAACAATGGTGTTGCACCCTGATTGTTGGCTTGATCTTTGTCAGCACCAACTTCCACTAAATGACGGACAACATCAAGATGGCCTTGATGGGCTGCAACGAACAATGGCGTCGCACCGCTATTGAGGGCCTGATCTTTGTCGGCACCAACTTCCACCAAATGACAGACAACATCAAGATGGCCTTCCCGAGCTGCGATGTACAATGGTGTTGCACCCTGATTGTTGGCTCGATCTTTGTCAGCACCAACTTCCACCAAATAACGGACAACATCAAGATGGCCGTTCTGAGCTGCGATGTACAATGGTGTTGCACCCTGATTGTTGGCTCGATCTTTGTCAGCACCAACTTCAACCAAATGACGGACAATATCAAGATGGCCTTTCTGAGCTGCAATGAACAATGGCGTTGCACCGCTATTGAGGGCTTGATCTTTGTCGGCACCAACTTCCACCAAATGACAAACAACATCAAGATGGCCGTTCTGAGCTGCGATGTACAATGGTGTTGCACCCTGATTGTTGGCTCGATCTTTGTCAGCACCAACTTCCATCAAATGACGGACAACATCAAAATGTCCCTGCTCAGCTGCCCAATGCAGTGGTGTCATCCTTTCATTTCCTCCACCTGGTGGGTTTTTTTCAGCACCCGCCTCAAACAGCAGCAGCAATGTTTCAACATGTCCGCTCCTGGCATCATAGTGCAATGGCGCGTAACCATGTTCATCCGTGACATTGGGATCGCAAGGGCTATTAAGGAACTTTTCCAGGGCGATCAAATCATTGTCCATAGATGCAGAGATCACTTGTTGGTTTCGTTGGACATCAGCATAAAAGTCCAAGACCACCATCTGAAGCTTCACTGGAGCGGAAGCAAAAGCCTCATCATCCGGGATCTCAGAACCATCTTTGGAGTAAAGTCGTTGTCTGAATCGAGTGACACCAATCTGAGCTGCCAATGCTTGCTTCACAGCCTTTGCAGTTTTTCCTTCGAATTCATCCGGGGCAAGGGTTGCCCGAGTCTCACCTGACAGGAAACACACCTCCATGAGGCGGCATTGGCGGTTAGATGCAAACAACCTGTAGTGCGTGACATGTTCAAATGTGTAAGATGTTTTCAGGTAACTGAAGAAAGATCTGATGAAACACAGCACAAACTACTCCAATATTTCAAATATTCTGCTTGCATAATTTCTTGCCATCAACGAACGCACCATAGGTAAGAAACATCAATGGCATGACAATTTTCTACCCAAACAGTCTGAGCCCAAAAAAGGGGGGTCATGATGTCATGAATACGCGTAGAGTTATGCAAGTAGTTCTAGATTGCCATTTACAAATAACAATCCCACCATATCCCACCCATGTTAGCTGCCAATGGCTACCAAATATACTTTCTACACCACGCATTCTCCACAGTATGAAGTATTTTGATATATTTTGATCAAGTGTGATGGATCAAAGCCCATGATACCATTGCAAGGATGAACATCTATGAGCAACCAGCTATTTTGATGTCAAAGATAGGGTCCCTAGGCTTTGACCCAAACCCCACCCCTGTGTTGGACCTAGCTGCGTGTCTCTGGAGGACTGAGAAATATACTTTCCACGGTATGATTAGCCTGTGGTAATTGAACAGTTTGCTACGGTTTAGTTTAGATGGCCCATTTAGTTCGTTGATTTACCTATTCAAAGTGGTGATTTTCAATAGTTATGTTAGTTTACCAGAGAGTATTGACAATGTGTTTGGTTCCAGTATTAAGTCATTCTTCGAATTGACCAGCCATAAAATGCTGCTACATCCCCATGCCAATGCCAATCACATGGGTGCCAATGGTGTTTTCAACCCAGCTATGCGGTCATATCCGGGCATTCTCTGAAATTTCCAGACCCATGGCACGTGCCTGACAATATTCTGGTTGGTGGTATACCTACCTCTCTGAAAAATATAAGTTCGTCAATGGGAAGGATGACATCCCATATATGAAATGGAAAATAAACTTCATGTTTGAAACCACCAACCAGATATAGATAATGGGAGATCACCATGCTATTAATGGGTAAATCCACTATTTCTATGGTGATTTTCCACTAACATTTTTCAGATCCCAGAATGATGAGTTTTTCATGAGGCGATGATCCATGAGACTTTGGACCAATCTTGAGATGAACGTTACTCGCAGTACTCAAACAAACTCCGTGAAAATCACTTCCTAATGTCACCAAATGCTTGGCCGACATGATCCAAACAAAATATGTGGAACAGTATATGCCCTCCTCTTCAACTTCTTTCCAATAATTAAAAACGATGTTGGATCTGAATCCTTGGATGTTTATCACCTAATATGTTTCTAAATCACCTGCCAGAAAAGGTACTAATATCATCTATGACTCACATCTTAGTCAAGTCTTAAAGTCGTATATTATAGGAGCATCCTCCAGTACTCATGGCAATACATATATATAGCGGGAGGGTTCGTACGTACAGACCTTGCAGGAGCACCCTATTGATTTCACGGTGACGCCTGATGAGAATTTCCGTCGACTTGCACAGGACATGATTGTGTCTGACATGGGACACTATGCTGGTCCGGATTTCGCCACATAGAGGCTTTGTCACCATTTTCCAGAATTTATGCTAGGCCGCAGCTTACGCTCCTTTGGGCCTTGAGGGAAAAAAAAAAATATATATATGCACTCATCGTATAGATACAGGACGGGGCTCCCTAGTTGGCTGACTTAGTTTATGACTAGGCTAACTCGAATTTATCGTGGATACAAATTGATACATCATATCTGTAGTTAGAGTAAGACGGGGCTGGTTTTTATGTTATAATTTGCCCCGTTCCTGCGGCTTTCCATCACTTTCAAGTGGGAAATCAGCGATGTTCCATGGATTGACGTTGCTGGTTATTATATGTTATCATATGTTATTATCCTTTTTGCTGGTCGCAGTGCCTCTTTTCGGTCATAATGTTTCCCATTGAACATAGGACAACCCCAAACCGTTTGGATCTAAATCTTGAGTTCCCAAAGATCTACCCTCTGGTAAACATACACAAAACTATGGAAAATCACCACCTTGAACAGGTAAATCAACGATTTCTATGGCCATTTTCAATAGCTTCAATAGCTATGTTAGTTTACCAGAGGGTAAGTATTTTCTGAACCTGGATCTGACCAAAGGTGTCAAGGCAGCTGTTTTTGACCCGACATTGTCGGGCACTGTGCTTCCAACCCTTTTGTGAAAAACCACACCATCCCGATCCCAGAGATTATAGTTGTTATGGCTATATAACATTATATGACATATTCAGCTCATTTTCTGGCTGATCATTGCTCCAAAATTATACCATGTATAAGGCTGAGGTATACACGTATACACCCTCTCGTAAGCTATATAATATAGCTATTGAAAAACACGGATTTGAAAAGCCAAATCATCCATTTTCCATTTCTAAGTTATGTTAATTTACGAACTGTTAATTTGAAGAGTACCATGAGTTGCATCTAATTTCAATGCTAGTAAAGCCATGTCATAAACCACCCATATAGACTCCATCCTATCCCCCATCCGCCCAACCGGGGCAGCCAAACCCAATCTGACAGGCCGAACCCATAGAGACGTTTCTGTGTTTCATAGCAGCGGTGCATGGAAAAAAAACATGGAGAAACATTACCCGGCCTGGTAAACATACAAAAAGCTATTGAAAATGGCCATAGAAATAGTGGATTTACCCATTAAAAATTGTGATTTTCCATAGCTATGTTAAATTACCAAAGGGTAAGATCTGTTTCTCATTAAGATCCACAATCATTAGACAATCATTGTAATCCAACTTTGCCAGAGGGCCCAAGTGACTTTGTTAAAACATTCAGATCCACAATCATTGTAAAATACATGGCAAAGCTTCAACAAAAAATACAGAGGCCCAAGATCCTGCAAATTGTGGAGAATATGTGTTCAATCTTCGGACAAAATCATCATAACAATACACGAAACTGAAATATGGCGATGTTCAAATGGTTCCCTATACTACCTCTCAATTCCAGCGAGGTCGCAGCCAGGTTCTTGTAATTTATTAAGATATATGTCATCTATATGTAATCTAATCCCATAAAATCCTCCATCATATGAAGATTTCCTAAAATGGGGTTCCCGCCCCAGTTCTCATCCAGCTATTAGATTGTGATTTTTCAGGAACCACCTGGAGTCCTCCATGAATCACTTCCCTGGGATCCCCTCATACTTCAACATATTTCAACTATGAAAAATCGACCTAAATTACCACTGATCTATGATCTATGGTTACGTATGGTTATAGATTCCCCTGGAAATGTAGCCATAACATGCCATAACTATGGAAACAAATCACCACTAAGAAGGCGAAATCAATGGTAGATCATCGAACTTTTTGTGCGCCATGGCTTCCGTAGAGATTCAGGAGGCCGGGTGTTTTTTTGGTTGCCACCATTTCCTGATCCATGTTCAACCTTCAAAAAATCAGATATGTACCCTCTGGTAAACTAACATAGCTATGGCTATGGAAAACCACCATTTTCAATGGGTAAATCCACTATTTCTATGGCAATTGTCCATCGCAAAATGTTAGTTTACCAAAGGATATATAAGAGTTTAGTTTTTTCTATGAATTTCAGATATTTGCCAAAAATATCCACTCAGATCTTCCCACTTTTTTTGGGTCCAGAACGGTCAAGTTGAATACTTTGAATCCAGGCTGTATCCACATACTGTCCCCCAAAAAAAACACCAGTGTTGTTGGTTGAGTCACTATCTTTGAGGGAGTCAAATCCGATAATCCCAAATTTTCCAAATGGCCAATTGTTCATTTTCAGGAATGGCATTACTGAAAAACTTGATATTTGTGAATTGTGTAACGTTTGGCTTCAATATCTAACCGTTTCTTTGCAAGAGACTAATTTCATTGCACCCATTTATTATATGATTTCATAAGCATTCTTGTCGGTTGATCACCATTTTTGCTGGTTAAATCACCTTCTATACCATCTGGTTATTTCACATAGCCATGGAAAATCACCATGCTATTAATAGGTAAACCATCTATTTCTATGGGCCATGGCTTCCATGGCTATGTTAAATAACCAGAGGGTACCATTCTGGGCGTCAAGATTTTGGGCACCAACCACCACCCAGCGGCGCTGCTCCGTTTTTTTTGGCACTGCAGCCAAAAAGAGCTGCTGGGTATCACTACCCAGCGGTTCATTTGCGGCCACGGCCCGTGGGCACGCAGCAGTGGAGCCTGACATTGGCGCAATGGGGAGAAGTTGGGGATTTACCATGGAGCAAATGGATGAACATATTTCTAAACCATGGAAATGGACGACCAGGTTTAAGCATTGAATATGATGGTTTCATGGTGATTTTTAGTGGGTTCTAATGGGATATTACCATCCCAACTAACACAGACCCTGAGAACCACCAATCTTTAGAGGACAGTAATCTTTCCAGCCCGGCTGTTGGCAGTGTGTTGTATATTAGTTGGAGAGGGGATAACCAAGAAGACGACAGCCGGATTGCCCCATTGCTCCCCTCAACGAATCTGGATAGAAACTGCAAGGGAACTACTGTATCTAAGTAACGACAAGTGCAAAACATTGCATGCATAAAATCACCGTCCATGTTTGCATGATATATTATATAATATTATATAATATATAGTACGTAAGACCTTGTAAGAGCAACATCAACTTTCCGAATTTTTCACCAGTGATTGGTCACTGCCAAAGGGGTCAGCAAGATTTGTGAACCATAAGGCGCCTCCACATCTAGTGTAATCCAGCAAAGCCAGCTCCTTGGCAGGGTCATAATCACTGGCAGGGGGAAGATCTTAGAAAAATAGGGGGTTGGGATACCCCAAGAGCAACCCATCCAAGATTTCGTCAATGGCAGAGTTTCTGATGGGTTTCTACTATTTCTCACATGATATTGGGGGGTTTCCTGAAATGGGAGTATCCATGGTATCCCTAAATCATCCATTTGAATGGGATGTTCCATTAAACATCCCTAAATCATTCATGTGAATAAAACACATCCATGAAATAAACCATCCATCCAGCTCTGGGGGGTACCCAGTTATGCGCTAAATTCTTCACCATCCGGCATCGCATCACTGACCAGTCTCTTTTTGGCCATCCTCCTGTGGTTAGAAATTTAATCATCTTTAACTCCCCAAGCGAGTTAAGAATCATATAAAAGTATATGAATATGGTTAACCATGTTAGTTCTTAACACATATATATATATATATCATATATCTTATGTTCATGTTAAGATTGTGTATAGTTGTTCAATGTATAATCATTATCATGTATATTGACCATGGTTAGAGTATGTTAGAAAAATCACTCCCCAGGTTTGAGGAGATTACAAGGTAGGGCCCCTACCTTAGTAGCCAAGTTGGTTTCTAAGTTCAATAGCCAGGTTTTATGAACTATATATCTGTAATATTCTATGATCAATCGGGTGGAACTAACGAGTACACACCAACAAACTGATAATTATATTGCAAACTGATGCACATTGTATGAAATAATCATGATCTACAATATTCCATAACATTCTGGATTTTATAGGTATAAATCTATCAACTAATGAACAACTGTTTGATTCCAGACAAACATCTAGGAATGGATCAATCTGTGAGACCCAGCAAAACTATAGATGTTAGATGATGTTAGTATCTTTCAGTTTTTTTACTATTAACATCTATAGTTAACTATCCATTTCTAGATGTTAATAGATGTTAGTTAAAACTATAAATGTTAATATATGTACAGTATTAAGACTGATTGGTGGTATACCTACCCGTCCGAAAAATAATAGTCAGTTGGGGTTACTATTCCCAATATATGGAAAAATAAAACATGTTCGCTGCAACCCCTCAGTGAGCCCGCGGCCAATCCCGCATATCCTTTGACATGCTCAAATCCCTGCGCAGGGTTAGAGTTTTTTTTACTTTCCAAAACAACAAACACGGTAAACCCTAAAACCTAAAACCCTAAACCCTAAATTGAAACCCTAAATCATGAGAACTTGAGGTCAAAATCACTGCGTATAGCCAGTGTTTTCATTGATCCTCTGGTGATAAGTATATCATATTGTTTGGATGTGTTGTTGTTTCCAGTGGGCGAACTAATTAGGGGGGTGCAGGGAACATGTTCAACATGTTCCAAACCACCAACCAGATGTATTAACCATCCACTTCTAGATGTTAGTAGATGTTAGTTAAACCTATAAATGTTAATATATGTACAGTATTAACCAGATATTAATGTATTAAATCCACTATAAATGGTGATTTTCCACTATAAACCAGTATTAACATGTATTAAACATCCACTTCTTGGGGCTGTTGACCCATCGCCTCGCCGTTGTCTCCCAGGCGCTGGGCAGATGCCCTTGCTGCGTGCGGTTGTCGCCCGTGGCGCTGCGGATCATGGAGAAGGACTGACGCATCCGTTGACGCCGAAGCGTGGCTTCGAAGATTTCATGGTGATTTCACTGGGAAGCATAGGGAGATATATCTGGGTAATAGAAATAGTGGATTTTCCCATTCAAAATGGTGATTTTCAATAGCTATGTTAAATTACCAGAGGGTAAATTATAATATTTCACTAACCTGAATTAAGGCCATTTGGGGATGATTTCCCTTACTAGCCATGATTCCAGGGCTCGGTCGCAGTGAGGTCGTGATGAAATTTACCCAGATATATAGTTTTGTATACTGGGATATCATGAAACATATACTTGGATATCAACTTGACATACGGAAAATCATTGACCATTCTTGAACTTAGTAACCAGTTGGGATTATCATAACAAATAGGGTTGAAAATAACATGTTTGACAACGCCAACCGAGGGTGAATTTCATCCACTTTGCGGATGGGCATATTTTTTTTGGTAGAACTAATTGGTCACTTGTGGGGGTAATTTTGACAATATACTCCTATATACAAATTATATATCTGGTTGGTGGTATACCTACCCCTCTGAAAAATATTAGTCAGTTGGGATTATTATTCCCAATATATGGAAAAATAAAACATGGTCCAAACCACCAACCAGATATAATCTCCGATAAATGTCATGTGTGGGCACAATTCACTTCAGTTTAACCAATTGAATCGGAGAGTTGACCGACTCTGGGATTCAACCAAGGCTGCCAAGAGTTAGAGGATCACAACAGGGTTCCAGATATGAGACATTGGGATGGCCTTTTCACAGATGCAGATTAAATATGATTCAATGACATCTTCACCCTCTAATCAAACCTGGCTAGCTGGATTTTTCCCCCTATTTACAGATGAGTTTTCCATTTTTTATTCCTGTCGAGGTGATGTTCCATGTTTTTGTTCCCCACATTTCAACGCCTTCATTTGGGGATATGTGTGTAAGGTCAGGGATTAAGACCCATCTCGCCCAGCAGCTTTGGCCTACCTTTAAAGATCCTTTCAGAATGATGGCTATATCATGGTTGTGTAATGGCCATATCATGGTTGTTTTTTTGCTGGCTATACCATGGCTAAATCATCACTAGTTTATTGATGTTTATGATTCAATTGTTACTGGGGAGTTTCTTGCTTTGGGGAATATTATGCCCAAAAAGAGGCATGTCGAACCGTGCGTTGCTGGAGCTCGACGTGACCATGGCGTGCTCCAAGGCTGAGGTGTGCCGTACTCTTTCTGATCAAAATGGCCCACTTAGTTTGATGATTTACCTATTCAAAATCGTGACTTTCCATCATTTCCCATACTTTTTGTTAGATTTCCCTAGTCAAAATCATTATTTTCCGTAAGTTCCATACTTTCCCATTCTTTTAAAAATAGGTATCATCTTCAAAACAACCACCCCTTTTCAAAAACGCCCGCTCATCCCCTACATATCCCCTACATCCAGCCTTCGCTTCCACATCGTTGTGGGCGCTAAATCCTGATCCACCAGTCGTGAGCTTCAGGATGTCCTCAGTCGCGAAGCGCATGGAAAGCCATGGGCCATGGATTTTGCACCCAAAAAATAGGGATTCACCCAGCAAAAATAGGCCACGGCCATGTCGTGAGCTTTCCGGATGTCCATGAATTTCCACCATCCCCAAGTTATAAGTTGGCCATCCATTTTTATGGGTGAGATTCGAACCATCCATTTATGATGGGTTTATGATAGGTTTATGATGGGTTTATGATGGGTTTATGACATTGCTTTACTAAGATTTCATGATATAATAAAGGGATAGTCATGGAATCTTCATCGAATGTTGCATCTTACCCTCCGGGAATCGAATATGTTTGGCTGGGAAATCCCCGAACTAAGCTTAGCTTTCCGTGTACTAACTAAATGGTTCAGTGTCCATTTTCACGTGAATAATTACCCAAGAATCAATGGGGGTGCAGCTGGGGTGGAAAGATGGGTATAGCTATGGGATTCAAACCACAATAATTGGGATATAACTCCATGATATAAGCCCTACAACTCTTGGTGAAACTGCATCCTCAAGTTAAGTATCAATCCGTAAGTTACTATCAGTTTCTAAAGGGTACACTTTCTCGTCAGATGCGGCCTCCTCACCTTTCAGCTTCTTTCCAGTCACCTGAGCCAAGCGACAGCTGCTTTTTCTGTAGCACCCCAGCAACAAAGAAAAAGGATAGCAGAAACCAGCAAAAAAACATGGTGCCTTACAGCACTTTCTATATATATATATATTTTGTGAGACGACTGTACATCATTGTACATCCCCCTAAATCCTAAGCCCCTTTGAAGTGGGGCGCAAGAAATCAGCTACAGAGTGTCACCATCTTGTTCCAAAATATATCACTTCAACTGAGGATTCACAGGACTGAAAAACACATGGTTCCATAGCATGTTTTTTCACCATCAGATCCTACCCGAACGCTTCAACAACTGGACCCAAAAAAACCACAGAAAACATCGTAAGGATGGGATCATGGGGGAGATTTTATGTGGATTTTTGCTGGGAAGATCCTCTGGTTTAGCCCAACATAACTACTGGAAATTGATGAAAATTGCCAATTGAGTTCCGATGATGTACCTAGTTAAAAGGGTGATTTTCCAGTTTGCTCTGTTAGTATATGTTAGTTTACCAGAGTGTATATGGAGGTTTCCTAAAATGGGGGCACCCCCAAATCATCCAAGACCCATGGTGACTTGGGGATCCACCAAATGTGATAACGATATAGTATAATGATACCTTTCTGACTGTTACCCCCCGGTAAAACATAGCAATTGGACATCCCCACACCAATTGAAGGCTTAGTTCGCTGGTAACATCAACAATAAAATGAATGATTTTCCAGCAAGCCACGAAGCTGCTTTCTGGAGGGTATTTGCAAATGGTTTGTAATCTCACTTCCTCATGCTATGGTGATATATGATGATACCTTTATGTTCATCTATCATGAATAAACGTGGGATATGATTATACCACTATATTTATTCATATATATCTATATAGTATATACATTAATATTTGTTCCCATTAATATATTTATTCATAGATATGCCACTATATTTATTCATATTATCCATATATATATATATATTGTAAGTGGGGTAGCTCCACTGTCTTCAACTCCGGCTCCACCTGAAGCGCTCAGCCTTTTCTCCACTGCCAGCTGAGATTCGGATGTTGTATGCCCTTTGGTTGGACGGCCTCGTCCACGTTGTTTGGTGTCGCGACCCTGTCGCGGTTGTAGACCACTATGGCTGAAGACACAAGAAAGTAAACCCTCACCGCCCACCTCAGGGCTCGCCTGAGCCACGTGTCTGGCGAATATTGGCTGATGTCTGTGGACCTCCAGTGGTGGCAAGATTATGGGATCCCTTTCTGGATTAAGGTGGTTTATTAACAGGGTTATTCTTATCATCAGTTACTGGTTTGAGAATCACACTCCCAAATTTTATTTTTCTGATTTTGTTGTTGCTTGCTGATGATCTTGGTCTTTCAGCCATCGAATTCTGTCTTTGGTCTTGGCTCTTTCCTTGAGAATTGCTGATTCGTCACTGAGTTTGTAACTGCCTAATCTTAAGGTCTCACGAAGAAAATAGCTTTCCATTGCTTTGGTTAAACTGTCAGCCAACTGAGCACCTGAGTGGACCCAACGTAATTGAATCCCTTCAAGAAGGGCTTCTTTCACTGCACGTGCAGCTAATTGGACCCTGAACTCAGCACAAGATGGTGGTGCTGTTCTTGTCGTGAGATCAAATAGGCTTTTGCAGTCTGTGATTGCAAAGTCGGCATGTTCTCTGAAAGTGGCGGTGGTAATGGCTGGCGCAATTTTCATGAGTGCGGTTTCTGGTTCCTTCCAATTTGTTTTGGGCTCATGGATCCAGGACCAGAAAAGTCTCAACCAAGCTAGTTGATCTACTGCTGATGCTAAAGCCGTGGTCTCTGCTGCTAAGGTGCTTGTCACAACACGCTGAATCTTTTTACAACCCCAAGAAATGGGACTGATGGGACATTGTTTGTTCAGAGCTACATCCTTGTGTGTACCAACTATGATTAAACCAGCATGGGAGTCGGGCTTTTTGGCTGAAGAAAATGATGCATCACTGAATGCCATGAATCGGAAATCTGCTATTGGAATGGGTTTGATCACTATCGCAACATCATGGTGTTTCTTGGCTTCATGGAGGAGTCGATTGGCTTCATGGAGTGTTTCAACTTTGGCGGTGTTGATGGAGGACTGTAGAAATGATAATTTGCTGGCAATGTCTGGACGGGTATTGGTTGCTGCGTACTGGAGGCTTCCCACTATTCCCCTTAGTGCTAATCTTTCCTTTTCGGTCACAAGTGATTCATGTTGGGTCTTTCGATTACAGTCCAGGGAAATGGGATTGATTTTCTTGATGTACTGTCCTTGACTCAAGTGGATACTGTTATCCCCTCTTTGAGTAACTTCTACCCCAGTGAAAGTAAAGGCATTGGTTTTGTGGGACCCAAATTTGAACTTTTTCTCGAGCTCCTTGATCTTCTCCTCATATAAAGCATTACCCCCTCCAATCCCATCGTCAACATGGACTCCGAGAATGCCAGCGATTTTGCCAGCTTGGCTGCTGGTGGCTGGTTCCCTCAAGACAAACAGGCATGGATCAAATGGTGATGCTTCGAACCCCAGCTTGGTTAACTCGGTGACAAGAGAACAAAACCATAAAAATGGTGCATCTACTAAACCATATGCACTCTTGTTCAGCTTAGCAACATGTTGGGGACCAAGGTTCATGATTTGTCTGAGCTCTGGGACGGGATCCACAGCCATTATACGGTCAGACTGAGGCTGACCTTGAAGGAAAGCGGCCTTCACATCAAAGGATTGAAGTTGCCATCCACAACTGGCTATGACCTGGAGAAGAATCATTCTCGACGTACGATTCAAGGTAGGGGAGTCCCTGGGAATTTCTTCCAAGTTTGGATCAAGGTACCCCAATACCACTAGTCGGGCCTTGGCTTTATGGGTTTTGACAGGTTTTTGGGTCACATTACCATGATCGTCACCTACATTATCCAGGGGTTTCCAAGTCAATATCCAGCGGCAACGGAGAATTTGATCCTCAGGGATCTGGTTTCGGAGCACCTTGGAGACGGTACCGGTCTGAACCCAGCTCTGAACTTCTGCCATTTTGGCCTTTTGGAATTCTGCCTTTTCTTCAGGTGACAATTCTGTCAAACGAACTTCAGAGCGTTGTTTCTTGGCATTTGTTGCCAACAGGGTCCATGCTTCTTCTTGGTTCTCAGGCAACCCTTGGTGGTCTGAGAGGGGAACGTCGAATTCACAACGCCATGCAGCGTCCTGGCTTTCTACTGCTGAAAGGCATCAATCTACATCGACGCATGTCAGGGTGTCGGTGTTTGGTGATTGTTCCGGATGGTCCATCAGTTCTGGCATGGCAGATCCCTGTCGGGAGAGATCTGGTTCTTGATCTGGTTGTGGCAGTGATTGTGGTGAATTGGGGTTACCATTATGATCTTCACTCATGACTTCAGGATCTGGTAGATTACGGTTATCATGGTGATTCTGGTTATCAGGGTTATTTTCATGGCTATTGTCAGTGGGAATTTCAACCATTTCTGTGATGGGACCAGGTGATCTTCGGTTATTGAGATTGGTGATCTGTTGTCCAAGTTCCGTCAGGTTGTCGGGCCATGTTTCAGGACATTCCGGCATCTCTTGGCTCAGCACAGGTCGCACATGCTCAGGGGCACTGCGGTAAAGCTTGGCACATTGGGTGGTCCAAACAGTGTGGTGACCGTCCTGTATAATGACCCTCTGAGGTCCGATCCAACCAGACTTTTGTGGAGGTTCTCCACGCCAAATCATTACCCATTGTCCCTTCTCATACATGCCCCTGTGAGGGCAGGCCTTGCGAAGGATGGCACGGCGAAGGCTGTCATTGTTGTCGGCGTCATGGAATGCTTTCCTTGCGCTTTCTCTGATCTTCAGTAGATTTTTGAACTCCAACACACCAATATGATGATCTTCTTGAGAGGCCATTTCATGGGATGGAACTGATTCATCACTTAATATGGATCCGGGAATTCTGGAGTGCTTTCCAAATACGATTATCTCTGGTGCATATCCATGTCTGATGCTCAAGCTATTCTTTGCATGGGTACTTTGGCTGAGAGCAAGTTGGAGTGCCTGATAATCGTTAATGGGATGTTCAAGGTCAATTTTGGTGAGCATGTGTTGTAGAAACTTTCCATGACGTTCCACCTTACCATTCTGCCAGTGGGCCATTGGACATGTCGTGCTTCCCTTAATGCCAAAACGCTGGAGGAAGGCTGCAAATTCTTCACTGTTCAGTTCAGTGCCTGAATCCACCTGAAGCTCAGTCGGTGGACCTGCCCAACTCAATCCAGTGCTGGCTGATGATATTTAGGATATCCTGAGTGGTCTTGGCTGGAGTGGCTATGGCAACATGAAAATTTGAACCGGCATCTACAATGTGATAAAATTGGAGGGATTTACCTTGGGAATTTGTCCAGTTTACCCCATCTATATAGATCCGATGATTGAAATCCAGCATTGGTTTCAATGCGGCTGGCCGTTGATGCTTTGGTGGTGAGCACCTGGCGCATACTTGGCATTTAAGCTCCAGGGCAGCTTGTGAGACATCTGGCCGATATCCTGCTGTTTGCAACGCTCTAGATAATCTGTCATTGGAGGGGTGTCCAAGATTCTTGTGCATATGGATTATCTGCTGTTGTTCCCACTTTGGCAAACTGCGAAAGCGGAGGGTCTGATCCATGAGTCTAGTCTGCATTTGATCGACAGGTGTCTCAGGGTCAGAGGCTTTTACCTCTGTCGTGGTGTCTGACGCTGGCCTGTCACTTTCGGGAACCGGTGGGTTTTCATGCAAAACAGCTGGGCTTACTTGAGACTGTGGCATGGGAACATTCTCTGGCAACGGACTGGAGCTGGAAGCACTGGCTGTTGGATCTTTGGCAAACACGGTGATGTTAATACGACATGGGTGAGCTGGCCTTACTATAGTTGTCTATTCGATAAGGAGGTCCATCTTTCCCAATACCGTTCAAACTTGATGTCCTGTGATCCCCGGTGCAGCATGATGGTTCTGCGAAAGGGTGCTTCATCTCCTAGTAAGTCCGTTGGGGGACCGATTGTGCGGTCTGTGCCTCGGCATGCTAAAACTCGAACAATCGTTTTGTCAGGCAGCAAATCTTGGATCATCTGGCAAGTAGGTGGATGAACAATCTCTTGCTTACCAACTCTTTTGAGTTGACTGTCAACTGATTTCATGAGTTCCTGAAACTGTTCAAGACATGGTGGACAACTTTGCTTTCCATCCAATCTTCGCCTCTTTGCCTCCTGCTCTGTTCGACTCTCGGGAGTCACCAGTTCGGAACGGACAAAAGTTGGTCTCTGTCTACGAGCCAAGACTGCAAACGCACTGGTGTCATCCTGGCGAAGCAAACGGACCACAGTCCTGGCTAACTTTCTTGGATAAACGGCGGAAAACTTTGTCCTGAGCATTGATCCCTGTGATGTCATGAAACTTCCTTCCATTGGTTGATGTACATGCTGATGTTTGCAAGTCATTCCATGCAAGTGTGAGTAGACATGTTTTCGGGTTGTTAGAATGGTCATTCCCTTCTTCATGAACAAACCGTTCTGAGGATCTCTTAAATTTCCGGCCGTGCACATGTCAAATTGACAAGCATAGGTATGTTGGTGTACCTCAGCAAGTCCAGGGTGGACAAACATGAGTGACTTGGCAGGCTGTTCCCAATGGAAATGTCTATGATTTTCCAACTGATGTCGAAACAAAACAATACAAATAGCAATTTGATAGAGCAACTCTTTTCGGACTTGTTCATAGTGGTGTTGATGTTCCAACGATCTTGATGCATTCAACTGTGACCAGGATGACCAGGGTCCACAATCGGGGCTGACCCAGATATCCATGGGTCTATGTCGAGCAATTAGTCCAAAAAGCTTGGCTCTACCCTCACTTGATGCCAGGTCTCCTTGTGCGTAGCCAAAACGGTAAGCAGTCTCGTTTTGTTGTTGCATCTGATGAGTCAATGGTGAATTGGCACTGCAGAAAACTTCGACCAATGCACATGGCTTACCTATGGGTTGGTTGCTTTGGATGGCCTGTTGGAGTTCGGTCTCAAATGATAAGATCAGGTGTTTCAATGCATGGCTATCCTGGCTAATCATGGTATTGATCTCAGCTGACCAGTCCTCACTCAGTCTTGATCGGAGAAGGTTGCCTCCGGCACTTGCACCGCATTGGCTTGACTTTCCAGATGATGCATGATCCGCATCATGGCATTCTCCATGTTCAGCATTCGTTGTTGCAGTGCATATAATCCCTTCCTCCTAATACTAAACGTCCCCCTAATACTAAAAACAGGCGTCCATCTCCAATTTCCGAAAATTTCAGTTTGGCCAATTTGACTTTTAATTGATCCCCTTTAAAAAACAATTTAAAAATCAACCTACCATTTGTGGGTTCTCCCCGCTAATACTAAAAACTAGTTCACCCCGGGGTGTTTAGTATTAGGGGGGCCTAGTCCCAATCCCTCACTCCAAGCTGCCTAGCTACTCTAGCAATTAGGGGTAAGCTTCTAACTGCCATTTTTGGCAATATTTTAATTGCGTTATATAAGGAAATTTAATTGATTTTGAGATCGGAAAAAATAGTTTTTAGTATTAAGGGTTTTAATTTAGTATTAGGGGTAAGCTTCGAACTGCCATTTTTGGCAATATTTTAATTGCGTTATATAAAGAAATTTAATTGATTTTGAGATCGGAAAAAATAGTTTTTAGTATTAAGGGTTTTAATTTAGTATTAGGGGTAAGCTTCGAACTGCCATTTTTGGCAATATTTTAATTGCGTTATATAAGGAAATTTAATTGATTTTGAGATCGGAAAAAATAGTTTTTAGTATTAAGGGTTTTAATTTAGTATTAGGGGTAAGCTTCGAACTGCCATTTTTGGCAATATTTTAATTGCGTTATATAAGGAAATTTAATTAATTAATTAATTAACATGACTTCGATTTGGTTCCCTAATAATAAATACCCCCCTAATACTAAAAACTACCTGCCGTGTTTTGTATTAGGGGGGGGGGTTTAGTATTAGGAGGAAGGGATTACTTCCGTCGGCATTGAGCTTGAGGTCATAGTCGAGGATGGACACTGGCCTGGTTCCATAGCCCATTCGCCCTCCATGTCGGGGAGGTACACTGGAGTGGCTGATGCCATTCCCTTGGCCTTGGCTTTGGCGGCTGTCTTGGCCTTGGCCGTGGGCTGCAGCGGCTCCACAGGCACGCTGTCGGTGGGAATCACTGGAATCCCGGTCTGCTGCTGTTCGTGCTGGTCCAGCATCAACTCCACATACCGAAGGAACCTGCGGTGGGCACTTTTGGTACTCTGGGAGTATCTGGTGACCATGAATTTCACCCACTCCTGGTCCATCCAAGCCTCGGCAAAGGTTTTGCCAGCATGCTTCTGACCGAAGCTCAGTATCTCCACTGAGAGCTCTTCCAAGCTCAAGTGGCTCAGATCTTCCACTTCCACCTGCACTGGCATCTGGAGGCGATTCAGCCTTTGGGCCAAGGTGGACATTGCCATGATCACTGAGAACGTTGGTCTGAGTCACGGTCGTGGTGGTCTCTTGAACCTGGGTTTCTGCTGGCTCGTTCTGAGATTCATGTGATTGCTGCTGAACTTCTGCGGCACTGGTTGCTGGACTGACCTGTTCTACACCTGGGACCTCGGATTCAGGGACTGACATGCAGATCTGTCCTAATCCTGGTACCTGATTATCAACTCTTGCATGACTCTGCATGACATGATGGCTGGATCCGGCTGTGGCTTGCTTCTTTTCCTGACCTTCGGACACAAACGTCTCGGTCGGAGTGGCGAGTCTCTTCGGAACACGCTGGTCTTGCGGCACTTGGCATGCTTGGGCGGCCAGTTCATTGAGATCTACCATGAACAAACCCTTTGAGGACAATTGTAAACGTACTGGCTGAGCAAGCAACGGGCTTTCGAGGACATGTCCCACGCAGTCTACTTTGGCTTGCAAGGCTCTCAAAAGGGTATTACTCAATAGGAATGGGGTTTCTCCGGGTACAATGGCTATTCTCAGCTGCAGTTGACCTAAAGGTACTATTAAGGCTTCCTTACTTTGAAGGGTTCCCTGATTACCAAACCGAAAGGTGATACTGCATGGGCTTCGACGGAGCTGGCTTCTCAGGGAAGGTTCAAAATTCTGAAGCAGGCTGGACAACTGATTGCTACCTACTACAGTCTTGGAAGCTCCGGAATCCAGGATTGCCATCGTACCATGGGTAGCAAAACACACCTGGGCTTCAGGTTCGTTCGGTGCATGTGTCGGTGTTTTGCATGACATGTCAACTGGCTGTTGATGGTCATTCACTTCGGCATTCCCTGGACGCAAGGAGCAAGCATGGGAAAAACGGCTCGGCGGCTCACATGGGCTGAGCAAGCTTTTACTCCTGCAAATCCAGGATCTCATTCGTTGTCGGCTGTTGTTTAAGGCATGAGTCTCATTACCTACCCCCGATTCATTATGAATCCTATCCCGGTAATGTTTCAGACTATCCCTTAATCTCATCCTGGCAGTGCTATCTGGATTAACTACCCCATTTAGAAAAAAACATACTTCCCCTTTGTGGGTGTCATCTGGATTGGGCTCCTCTGGGATCGGACATGAGGCTTCAGTTGGCAGCTGCGGCAAGTTCAGGAATTCCATGGGCAGCGCATCCTGCTCGATGATCATCGTCGATGTCGGGGCCGTCGAAGTAGCTGGGCTTGTCGTGGATGGTGCCGACAACTTGAACGGACACTCGGCCTTCCAATGGCCCTTTCTACCACATGCTCGGCAGTTGCTCTGCATGATGCGGTCTTGCAGTGATCTGCGCTGACGCTGTGGATTGTAACCCCCTTTGCCTCGTTGACCATTGAACTTGCCTCCAAATCCTTTCCCCTTTGCATGAGAGGGACCTTTTGATGTCGGCCAGAAACCTCTATTGCGAAACTTCTCTGAAAGGCGACGACGAGCATCACTGTAGGCATTGAATGCCTGAGCCAGTTCACTGTCTTCTTGTATTGTATCAGCAGCTAAGGCCTCAAAATCGGCCACCAGTATTGCGTCCTCATCTTCACCCTCCATCACCAAAGCTTCGATGAAGTCCTCCTCCGTGCCGACGTCATCCATGGCGATCATGCCATCAGCTACATTGACCTCATCCTGATGTTCCACATGCATAGTTGTCGCATCATAGACCTTGGTTCTTGCAGTGGTTTTCTGTCCAGTCATGGCAGCAAAGAATGTTGCTCCCAATAGCCTAATGGCCTCTCGGACTCGAGGCACTGTCAGTTTGCCTTCCAGGCTTTGATCAGCATCTAGGATCACCCGCTTCTTTTCTTCTGGTGCAAGAAGCGAACCTCGAAGTGTCACAAAAGCCTGTAGATCTGATAATGACAGTTTCCTAGCCACTGCTTTGGACCACAAAACATCTGCCCTCGCCAAAAAGGAGTCATGTGACTCATCTGCTCTCTGTGTTGTATGGTACAGTGCGTTCTCCACGTCCTGGTACTGTTGTTCGAGACCGATGCGTCCCCACTGTCCACCTAACAACTCCACTAAGCGAGTCACTGATTTCTCTTCATTGGCCATGAGCTCGGCATGATGCAGCTGTAAGGTCTGAAAAGCAGAACCCTGTGTATTCAGAATCAACCGTGTTGTGAGCTCTGTGATGCGCGTTTTGGGCCACGCACCCAGAACTATCTCTACCTTCTGCTTGTAGGTCTGCATGTCATCCTTCGATGGGTCAAAACTCGGCACAAGGGATGCCAGCTGATTTGTGATCTGTTGATCACTCTTTTCGCCACCAGAAGTCTCGCTCATGGTGTCTTCGCCTGGATGCTGCAAAATGCAGCTCCGCTACCAATGTAAGTGGGGTAGCTCCACTGTCTTCAACTCCGGCTCCACCTGAAGCGCTCAGCCTTTTCTCCACTGCCAGCTGAGATTCGGATGTTGTATGCCCTTTGGTTGGACGGCCTCGTCCACGTTGTTTGGTGTCGCGACCCTGTCGCGGTTGTAGACCACTATGGCTGAAGACACAAGAAAGTAAACCCTCACCGCCCACCTCAGGGCTCGCCTGAGCCACGTGTCTGGCGAATATTGGCTGATGTCTGTGGACCTCCAGTGGTGGCAAGATTATGGGATCCCTTTCTGGATTAAGGTGGTTTATTAACAGGGTTATTCTTATCATCAGTTACTGGTTTGAGAATCACAATATATATATATATATATGTTATTCCCCTTGATATACCATTAACCACTATATCTTAGTACCTGTAAAACACAAAATCATCACCTTTTAGGGACCTGCTCTGCCATGTTTGGTCAAGCAGCTGGGCACTTCATCTCTTTGCCCACGATGTCTTTCCAGACACTTTCTAAGATCACCACCTGAGCGATGATAGCGATGGCTAAAAACAACGATGAGCTCGTCATGTCGGATCTTAAAAAGAAAAAACTGAATGGTTAGGATGTGTTTTTTCGTATCATTTCATGTTTCTTTTTTTCAACCTATCTCAGCCATAGTACAGTAAATGTAAAAGAAAATGATTGCATCTGTTCAGCACTCGAAGATTGGAAGTATCCTCCCGAGTTGTTTGCAAGACTTCATTGTGTGAAGTTCTCAAGAGACAAAGCATATTATCCTTATGTCAGAATGGAAGTCCTGGAACAGAATCACAGGAATATGCCAAATCTAGGCCACTCATGATAGGCCCAAATAATGATATTTATCCCTATGCCAATCATGAGTATCCTCATTCATGTGTATATGGGTCAAATTGAATATCCGCAGTTTGGTACGAACATATCCACCTTGTGCGGTGGTAAATCTTACATCACATGGACAGTCGTTACCGTGACAAATAGATTTATCGTTGGTATCCCCATCCATCAGCAAAATATTTTCACTAGTTTGTGATGCTGTTTATGATGTTTAATCTACTCATCCAAGGTTTATGATGTTTATGCAGCTTTCCAGTATGATGTCCTATGCTAATTGTTACTAATTGCTATACATCTTTGGTTAAACCTTGCCAGACTGCCAGGTGAAGCCATCTGTCATCTAAGGTGTGTCCCTCCTTATGCTGGTTGCCTTAACCCCATCCCAACCAGTTTGAGATACCCTCTGGTTATGTCTAACATAGCTATTGAAAATAGTGATTTATAATGGATTTTCCCATTAAAAATTGTGATTTTCCATTGCTATGTTAGTTTACCAGAGGGTATCCACACAAGAACAATGATCATTGCGGGAAACAAAACACACCAAACACACCCCACTAAATCAGCTTTGAAACTTACCAGTAAACTAACATAGCTGAAACATGGCTTCAATAAAAAAACTGTTTCACAAATGACCCATAAAAATATCCAATTATTAACCATTGTTAAGCCATTGTTGAGCCATTGTTAAACCATTCATAGCACCATTAATAACCATTAAAATCCCATTAATTCACCATTAATTCACCATGAAATCCCATTCTTTGGCCTAGCCATGGCTTCAAAAACATAGCTGTCCCAGGCTGACAGCTGGCGAACTTCTGAACGGGCTGGGCCACCCCAACGCCACTGGGTTTTAACAGCAGCGCCTCCGGTTGTTACAACAGCAGGGCCCCCCGTTGTGATGTGAACGTTGGTTTAACAGATTCGCCCCAGTAACTATAGCTATAAGTGCCATAAACCATAGTGACATTGGAGTTATAAACCAACTACTAGTTCGTTATTTGCGTACCATAAACTATAGTTACTATAGTTGGAGTTAGTTATTTGCACCAATTTTCCGCTATCGAACGGGGGCCTCACATTGTTATGTTATGACTAAATATAAGTAATTATACAGTCATTACATGAACATAATTGGTGATTCAATAATTGCAATACATATCCAATAGCCATGCAATGATTATACAACATGAATTGGTGAATTCAATTGGTAATTACTCATTAATGATTGGTAATTACTTTATTTATCAATGATTGAATCACCAATTACATCCAGTTATACAGTCATTCCACAAGAAAAAACTTCCACTCTAACTGTTTAAACAACTGTTTTATGCTAGATTTTAGGTAAGGACAGTAAATGACAGACTGGCAGTTGGTTCGACCGAAACAAACTGGGATGTCAAATGATGTCAATGTATACAATGGTTACTTAATATTACTTAATGTTATTTATGGTTGTTTAACCAAAATTCACCATAGAAACTGCCTTTGGTAGGCAGCAAAAGTCGCTTTTTTCACCGGTGCCTGCTGGAAAACAATGGGGTTCTTGGAGACGGCACAGCAGAACACGCCTTTGCCTTGGCGCCAACTGGCCGTGCTGCAACACTAATTAGGGATATCTTATGGTATTTTTCATAGGAACATCATGGGTATATATATCTATATGTTATATACAACCAGCAATACTGATTAATATTAGATATTTATAACATATGATATCCCCGGAATGGCCCCTAGGCCCTATAGACCATATGCTTAGTTTAGGCCAACTGTTGACCATGGCATACTTTTTCAGGACGCCAACAGTTTATTGCGGCAAGGACACCAAAAGGCACAGCGGATTTCACATGGGCAAGATGGGAATATGGCATCATAACGCAAATAGAAACAACTTAATACTGCCCATAAGAGCCATTTAGCCATGGAAATTGGCTGGTTGTTTTCTTGAATCTTGTTGCAACGAAGTAAAAGTCAATTAAAGACCCTCATTCCATTTTCAAGAACAGAAAATAAAGCAAATCTTTGAAATCAGCAACCAGGAGAAGGTCAGGTCGAGTCTTGCCCAACATGAATTGATCATGTTCCAAGCCAATCTTTTGAGCTCCTTGAGCTCATGAAAAAGGTAGCTATGGTAGGCATTTTTTGTGCATCTGAATCATCAGAACTCATCGGAACCATCCGGGATACCCTCTGGGAACCACACATCAAACACATGGCCTGCTGGAAAATCCACCATTTATATACCTGGTGGGTGGTATACCTACCCCGAGTCAGTTGGGATGATTATTCCATATATTGTGGGAAAATAAGAAATGTTCCAAACCAGCAACCAGAGACTGTTGATTTTCCCATTGAAGCCTCCATTTAGTTCGGGGATTTTCAGTTGTTATGTCTGATTTACCGGATACCCATGGGCTTCGAACCGATCCCTCCATTCACCACTGGATAGCTATGGCGCTAATTTGGAGACCGTAAAAACCTCTTGGTTTCATTGGCTGAAAAACCTTCAGCTGTTGTGCCATCGGTCAGTTTTTCTTGTCTCAACCTTTTGTCAAACCATTGGGCAACTCACATCATGCAGAGCTTTTTTTGTTGACACACTTCTAGTAAATTAGTAAGTCCCTAAAAGATAGAAAAGAAAAATCTTGTAAAATCATGGTAAAATCCCCCTATATAAATAGTGATTTTATAGTGATGAAAATCATGTAAAATCCAACTGAATAGTGATAACGTTGTACATGTCTATCTTTTTGGAGGATCACCAGTCCTGGACGGGTCAACAGTCGTTCATGGAATATGTCTGAAAGATGTCTAGAAATCTACAAACACATGGGATGATCAATATTCTGAATATACTATAGATTGGCTAATGTCATACTTATATATATATATAATTATATATATACATATTATACTATATATATATATTTATATATTATTTATATAATTAATTATACTTTGTGATACTTTCCCTCCATTTTCTGGAAACCCAGGTGCCTTCCTTTTTAGCGCTGGGCGTCCCGAACCACCCCCCTGATCCAGGAGTTTCTGATCCGCCACATCCATCTTCACCGAGATGAGGTCCTCAACGACTCAACGTCGACCGGGACAACCAGGGTTTGGCTATACCAAAGTTGAAGGAAAAAAAGGATAGAGGAAGATCCCAGATATTTTTTGGGGGGTAAGCAAGTTTTATTGTCCGATTTTTCCTCAAGAAATCCATGAAGGGAGATTGTTTGAGAGTTGAGAGATCCTCTGGTGTTTTTTTAACACTTTGCCATGGACAATTGCCCATGAAAGTAGATCAAAAAAAAACTGGTTTACCCATTGTTTACATGGCCATTTTCCATGGCAAGTTATGTTGGATTCCCAGAGGGTTTCTGCTACAAAAAAGCATTTGGGGAAATGATGGGTGAGATTCTTGGGAATGTCTGGGGCCACTGGCTTACCGTTTGCCATCACCAGAACGGTAAATGGAGGTTACCCAAAATATCAACCTACAAGTTGGACGTCTATGAAAATCACAACATTGGCCTGACCTAAGCTGGAGCTCCAGGTTTCTCACATGAATCTCAGGATGTTCGAGGTCCATGGAGGGAACACCCCGGAAAATTTGCTACTGTGGCGATGGGTCAATCAACCCAGATTCGATGAGCATCGATGAGCATGTCTCAGCAAAAACTACACTCTTCATGTTTGCAAACCATGGTGAACCATGATATAATGTAACCTGAAGTGAATATATGTAATGGTTAAATATCTATATATATATATAAATAATCTGAAGATATCTTGATATATCTTGATCCATGTCCCAAGACTTGGAGGTTGAATCTTTAGTTTCTGTTCATTTCAGATATTTAGCAACAATTACAGTATCTGCTTGGTGGTTGAGCCTACCTACCCCTCTGAAAGATATGAAAGTCAGCTGGGATGATTATTCCCAATATATGGAAACATGAAACAACTTCCAAACCACCAATCAGCAGTAGTTCCATATACAACTGGGTTATACTGATAACTATTATCCCATATATTATGGAAAGATAACATGATCCAAACCACCAACCACTTATGGATATTCCATGATATTCCGCTGGGTGAACAAAAAACATCAAAAAACCCGAGCTGCACGGGCTTGGCGCGAAGGTCCTTGACCTTCAATTTCTTGCCGGTCACAGGACATCTGGTGCTGGTGTCAACCTGCAGTGAATCATGGTGAACAACGTGGCAACCTCAATATAATAGTCGCTATCCCCAATAGAGGTTTATAACATTATATATCATTATATACATGTATATATATATATATATCTATACCATCTGGTTGTTTAACATAGCCATGGAAAATCACCATGCTATTAATAGGCAAACCATATATAATAATGTCAACCCCGGATGAGACTAAACCATGGTTTATTAATTAGGGTGGTACTCCTCTAATAGCCATAAGGCCATAATTTCTAATACTTAAATGGTACCCTCCCAATTAGACAGCCGATTGGGGTTTATTAATCCAGGGTTGAATTATACCTAACAATGCCATAGGCTGCCATAGGCTTGGCTGGTGAGACTGGATGTTTCAGCCTTTTTCCCACGACAGACACACCGCATCCGCTGAGGTTAGATTGCATGTTTTGATCAATTCTCCGTGCTTTACAAGGTGGCCCCAGCAAGTTATGTATGTTTATAAACCCCAGTGTATAACAATGTTACATTAATTCCATATATATATCCAACATGAACAATCTAGTTAACCTAGTGATCAATCAAACTTGAGTATCTGATTATCTGGAGGGCCGCACGTTATAGGGATTTTCCCATTCTTTTCTCATGCTTTTTTCCATCCCAAGCGTTCGAATCGAATTTCGGAGGCCTTCTTGATCTCCGTCGGGGCTGCGGTTGGAGTGAACTCCTGCGGTTGGAGACATCACAAAAAAATGGTACCCCACGATAGCCCATGATAACTTATAATGATAATCACTCATCCAATAATTACAAATAGGCTATTTGTAGATTTGTAGTCGTTAATATGGTCATTATCCAATATCATTATCCAGTTATTACTTAATGACTTTTTGTAAAAGTCATCATGAATCTACAAATTACAGAAACATCATCACTAATCCAATTGACTTCTAGTGATTGCCTTAATTTTGGTGATTCATACTTAGTGGTCGTTAGTGGTGATAATCCAATAGTGATGGTTGTAACCTTCTCCAGCATCTGCCAGGTCACTTTCGATGCCGAAGAATTTGCTCTCCTGCAGAGTCGCATACTTTGGAATTCATAAGATATTTATATATGTTTACATCTTTTGATGGGACCCTGATGTTGTATCACAATGATACTCAAACCGATCATTACCCTCTGGTAATTCAATATATAGCTATGGGAGATCACTATTTTTCATAGGTACCCTCTGGTATCTTAACATAGCGAACTGGAAATCACCATGTTTAATGGGTGAATCAACTATAAATGGCCATTTTCCATAGCTATGTTAGTCATAACCAGATGGTGAACCATCCACAAACGGACCATTTTCCATGGCTCGTCCCCGTTCAGGTGCAACAACGATTGCACAGGTGCCACAGCAAGACATCGTCATCGAGTTGCTCATGGAAAGCTCGACAGTTCAATGGTTGTTGGGTTGTGAGCATCAGGGGGATAATGCAGCCAGAATCCTAGAATTTCTAGGACCTAGAAATTGCTTTGGATATCTGACATACGCATAGTTGTCAGTCATTGCTGGTGCGTTGTTGCCCATTTGTTTCTGCCTCTGTTTATGCTGCATACTCACATGCTTCCAGCAGACAATGCAATGTGTCATGGTTACCCTGTGGTAATTTAACGTAGCTATTGAAAATGGCCATAGAAATAGTGGATTTACCCATTGAAAATGGTGATTTTCCATAGTTATGTTAGTTTACCAAAGGGTACATCATCTGGCGCGTGTCTTCAACATGGTTCAAGCCCCTGCAAAAAGTATGCTCATCATTGGGGATCATCATCCCATGTCTACGATTGAACAGTAAAAACAACTGTTCAACCACCTGATCAGATCATTGGTTATTCATGATATCCCCGTGATAGATGGTTCAAGCCCCATTTTAGACCATTATCATCATTATTAATCATATCCCAATTATATTGGTTGGTGGTATACCTACCCCTCTGAAAAATATGAGTTCGTCAAATGGGATAATAAAGTTCCAGATATATGGAAAGTCATAAAATTCATGTTCCAAACCACCAACCAGTTGTCTCACTAACCATTATTAACCACTATTAACCATAATTAACCATTAATATCCCTTGAAAAATCCCATTGGTTAATGGTTACCAACCACTTTTAAAGTCCCCATCATATCATTCTCAATTCCTATTTTAGATGGTAAAATCCCATTAAAGTCACCAGACATCCCACCCTTCGCATCGGTGAATTGCCGTCCTTGGTCCAGAAACTTTTCGCTCTCCTGGGACGTCTGTGAATGGATCCATCCCATGCCATGCCATGAGAATGCCAACATAGTGTATAGGTATCTGGTGTGTAAACTACTAAAACCATATAAAATATAACCATATAACTACTAAAACCATATAAAACCATATATAACCATAGTTTTATAGTATATATATATAACCTACTCAAAAGTAAAAATGGATTGATGGCCATCAACCCAATACAGGTATATATATATATATATTACATCTTCTGACGATAATGGTTAAATGATGGGTACCCCATCAGGATGGTGTTCCACCCTTTAAAATGATCCCAGTGGAGGCTTACGGTTGCGATGGAAGCTCATGGAACCTGAGAAATTTGTGAAACCAGCAAGCTGTAGGCATCAGGAACAGTGGGTTGAATGAAAATCAAGGATGGCTCATGCAAACTTGACCGACAACTCCTGGATCTGTGCCCGAACATTCACTTTCCTGCCAAACTAAATATCTTGAAGGTCACTGGGGAAACCACTTCCCTCCATATTTAACAGACACCTAACTTCCAGGTCTTCAAAATCGCAAACAGTTCCTATCTGCCAAGGTGCAACTCGCTTTTGTCCACTTTCAGCAGCTCACCTTTTCTGAGCTTCTTTTCGGGCCTCGGCACGGCATGAGCCCAGCTGCTTGCTTGGAGCTGGGTTGAATGGTCAAGTTTTACATCCTCCATGAATCTCACCTGGTGGCAATGAGACATAATTACCATAGTTTAAGGGATATAATAGTTAGTACATACCATGGTTAATATATGATTGATATATTGTTATTATATGATTTATATATGGTTATTATATGGTTAATGATGGTTAATAACAATCTGGTTGGTGGTTTTAAGTATCTTGAAAATATGAAAATCAATGGGAAAGATGACATCCCATGTATTATGGAACATAAAAAATGTTTGAAACCACCAACCAGTTATGCTTTTTTGGAGGGAAACACATCCAGAATTTGTGAGAAAGCTTGGTTGATGGTCGACCTCACTAACTTAGGAGATATAAATCATTTCATATCATTCCCAATTCAGGGTCAACATTGTCTGGTTGGTGGTATACCTACCCCTCTGAAAAATATGAGTTCGTCAGTTGGGATGTTATTCTTCCCAACTGAATGGGAAAAAATGTTCCAAACCACCAACCAGTTGTCCATTGTATCATTGTCAAAACCAACCAGTTGTCCATTGTATCATTGTCAAATAAACTTGCTGAAGGGGTTCTTGAAAGTTCTAAAAGTCTGACCTCAAGATCTACACCAGATCCTGATCATGATCCAATCTCCGTGGTCTTCAGACCATCAAATAAATCTTGGCCGTTGGTAATTCAAAATAGCTGTGGAAAATGTTCATATTGAGTCATATTTCATGGCATCAAATAGCTAAATCATCTACGAATGAGTCATGGCTACCATAGGTGATCGCAGCCCTGAGCCTTTCATGGCATGCCTAAATAGGCTTGTCACTTAGGTCATCCAAAATAGGGAGGAAAAATTCCGAAGCAAGAGACGGCCGTGGATGGCCGTGTATACATTGTGTTTTGCCCCCGTTCTAGGCCGGTTTATACCTCTATGACTTCAGTTTAAAGTGACCAAGAATTATTCAATTATTCAACTATTCAGCAGACTGATTCTTGAAGCCACCATCCAAATACTATGAACCAGGAAAAAAAAATGACAAGGTCATTACCAGTGATTTGAACCATCTTTGGGTCATTTCCACCACCATCAATCCACCAGGTCACCATTCTGGTAATGAACCCAGGACTGGCATTCTGCTTCCCTTGGTGCCTTGGTCCATGTCCAACCAGATCATTATGATTTCAATCTTTACACATCTTTATAACTGCATTCATTTTCGGTCTTCCCTAAAGATGTCAGATATGTTCAGATGTCCCCAACATGTTATTTCCATTTGGAGGTTTCCTGAAATGGGGGCATCCCCAATAAATCATCCATTTTAGTAGGATGTTCCTTCTATATAAACCATCTATTTTGGGTACCCACATTAATGGAATCCTCCATATCTATTTCCAGCATTGCCCAGGCATCCGAACCCGCCATCCGAACCTTTGCTTTCCGCTTGCTCTAGCGCTCTCTTATGTCTCAGGTCCTGTAAGTCGTGCCAGCCATATGTTCAGCTTGGGAACCAACAAGACTCCATCTGAAACAGGTGATCTTTCAAGCAGCTATGCACCTGATTGGTGGGTAGGCCACCCATCTGAAACAATATTTTTCATATCGTATAATATCGTATATATGTCACGTTGGGCATCATGACATCGAAAAATGGTTGAACAAACAAACTTTTTGAAACCACCAACCAGATCATCATTGGTTATGTATACTCATTATATTTCCATAATATCTCGATATTAGATGATTAACTCATGTAAAAAAACCATTTGGGTGGTCCTAAAATTCAGCTACCCCCAAATCATCCAAGTCATTGAACCATTTGAGTATTGAATAAGTCCCTATTAAGTACCGATCTTTCCATAATATGTCATATTATCCCCATTTTAGATTGTTATATAAATCACGTTAATTAAACTATGTAACATAGAAAAAATGACCATTGATTACCATGTCTGATTGGCATTGTTGTGTTAAGTTTCGATTTCCGGGGATCCTTTGACCTTGTTCAACCAGGATACGCGAAGCCGAAAAAACCGAAACCGCCGCTCCTGTGACAGCAGACCTTGCTCCGCGCGTGTGAACTCCTCCAGTTGTCGGAGTTCATCCTGCTCCGCGGCGGCGAAACAAATCCCCCATTATGGGGCCATTAAAAGGTAGAAATGGGATGATAACTCCCGCAACTAAGGTTCTATATTACTTATACAGTAAATGACATGACTCAATGAGTTTAAATTTTAGGTTATACGATACACCCTTTATAACAGTTATAAGGGCTAACTAAGTGTATAGATGAAGCTTTTACTGGGAAAATCATCCCCCATAATTCGGCCATTTGCCGTTAGGATTCCCAACCACTACTGGTTGGTGGCATACCTAACCCTCTGAAAAATATGAGTTAGTCAGTTGGGATAGTTGAAAAATTAAAAAAAGATGTTTCAAACCACCAATCAGAGTATATCAGAGTAACTATCATCTCTTATTGATGGGGCTATCCACTACCAACAACAACCACCAGACGATTCCTTGTGACCTTGTTTGTGTTTTCTGCTAAGTGGCCTTTAGAAAGAGGTCAGTTAAGGAAAACGTAGAAAGAGGTCACTTAAGGAAACAAACCAAACAGTGGCCTACCAGTGACACGCAAGTGACACGCAGGTGACA
The DNA here is from genome assembly GCA_947184155.2 of Cladocopium goreaui. Classification (NCBI taxonomy): domain Eukaryota; class Dinophyceae; order Suessiales; family Symbiodiniaceae; genus Cladocopium; species Cladocopium goreaui. The sequence continues at coordinate 80,567 of CAMXCT020002926.1, forward strand.
CGCAGACAGCCAATCCTTAAGTGACCTTTTCAAGGCTTAAGTGACCTTTTCAGGGTCCTAAGTGACCTCGTTTCATCCCACCTCGAAACCCTAGTGACACGCAAGTGACACGCAGTGACACGCAGAAATCATGAGATCAGCCAGGCAAAGAGGTCACTTAAGGATTCATGAAACGAGGTCACTTATGCATGATTGATCTTGTAAGTGACCGTTTGGCACTTTGGGTCTAAGTGGCTTCCATTAGAGGGCAGAAGTAACTGCCTGGCAACCAAGAATTGCCAACTGTTCGCGGAGGCTATGTCTGAGGGATCCCATCTACTAATACAAGGTAGAAAACCAAGAAATATGAGAAACATATCGGATGTTCATGGGCAAAACTGCAGATAGAGTTAGTGTGTGGACATCACCAGAAAGCAACAAAAACTGAACAAATGCAAGGACCAAACCAGAAATAATAATTGTGAGGATACCAGGGGAATATAATCAAACTTATCATCCAAGAAAAAACAGAATCCAAAGCCTGTCACTTTTTGTCACTAAATTTTTAGATCAACATCTTGGGATGTTGGGCAACCTGCACATCTATGAAAACATAAATATTACGACGTATGCGCAGTAAATTTGATAGGGCTTAGGGGTAAACAGGGCGCCCCAAGTTTCAAATCTCTAGATCATTTACTATCAAAAAATACAAATCGCTCCAGTTTTCTGTAAAAGAAGAGGTTTCAACATCAACCCCATTCAGATATGGGTGTTTTTAATGGTGGTTTGATACTGAACATATCTAATCTCAACATGACCCTCTGGTGGATCCAAGGATCCAATGGTCCCTCCAGTCCCTCCACTGGACACCTCCTGGTCCAAAGCTTTGAGTCTTTGCTCCTTCTTTCGCTCCTCACTTAATTTTGCAACACTACTGTAGGGTCCATGAAAAATACACCGAAAACTGGGACATGCTGTTGTCTTGGTCCCTATTCACTGCGGATGAAAAATTATGGTGTTTTTCTACTTATTTAACCAATGGTAGATGTTTTCAGAAACCAGGTATTTCAGGTACCAGGTATCTACATGCCAAAGATATTGATGTGCCATGGTCAAGTTGGATGGGATAGGGTCATCCATCCCATGGATTTTTTGAGGATCCAGGGTTCGACTCCTTGAGACCTTGGACGATTGGAACCCAACAACAAAGGCTTCCCATGTGGCATAACCTTCTCATGTAC
>CAMXCT020002927.1:0-81760 GCA_947184155.2 Cladocopium goreaui
TTCCTCAGGGTCAAGGCTACATGTGAAAGCCTTTACCAATCATAAATGCCTATCGGGGGTTATCATTCCACAAATGGTGTTATAAGTTATAACTGACTTCTAATTAGTGGTTCTATTAATAGGATTATAATTGCATAAATGGGGTTATAAACGACTTATACTTGGTAAAGGGCTATAACGGCAAGGAGGAAAAAAAGAAGTACCGCACTTTAGTGCAGACAAATAAGTTACTACAGCGTGCAGCTTCGAAAGCCAAGCATCGAACATTTCCCTGTGATCTTGGTCTCGACCCAATACAGCAAGCCTTCCCCATACTTGGACATCCTTGGAATCAAAATGTTATTTTTGAAAACTGGCCAGGTAGGTTAACAACATGCAGGTGTCAGCAAAAACATCCACTGTGACACACGGGGAGTTAAGGTCCAGTCATTGTGAAGCCCTTGCGCTGGTTGCAGTAAGCCTTTGCTCCAGCGATCTTTTTCCTTGCAGGCATTTCATGAGGACACCCCCAAGAGAACGGGCATAGTGAACGGCCCCAAGTGAGCGTAAGAACCTAACTACACATTTGTGAAACCGTTTAGAATCCAAGCAACTCGCTCCAGCCAGCATCAACCATGTCTTGCTCACTGTAGAACTCATGTTCGGTGGTGGAGGTTTGCTCTGTGATCTGCTGGTGAATCCTTTGGACTCGCTTGATGAACTTGTCCTGCGAACAAGCGGTGCCAAGGTAACATGTTCGAATTTTAATACACCACCAGATGGATGGAAAAGGGTCCCCTATGTCGCTTTGGGATTGTTTTTAGGAGTACATATTTTTTTGGGAGTATAGGTATCCTGAAGAAATAGTGATGGTGGAGATCTGAACAACATCCAAAGACAATGGGGTAGTGCCTTTTCTACAAGCTTTACTGGCAGTCAACATGTGTCCTGGCAATGATCCTGGGAAATCACAAACATATCTATATATAAATAAACATATATATATATATAATATATCTGTATTATTGATATAGAATAGATCATTATATTCTATCTGTATATATATATATATTTATAATATATTGATAGGGCCACCTGAACCCAACCACCCGACCATGAACCCTGTCCGGTGAATATCCAGCTTTCTCAAACATGGACATGACTCTGGGACGCGTGGTCTTGTCGTTCCATTGGTCCACCACAGCCTTGGGTACCTTAAACTCACCTGTAACCCTGGGAGTCATGATACGGCGCAGGCGCCGATCCACTGCCCCCCAAGAAAGCTGGTCCGGTGGTGGCAAATCTTGTGGCTCTTTACATTCACCCTTGTCATCATTGCCACCCTTGTCACCATCTGAAACTTCATCCGGAATATCCGGCTGTGTCGGTTCCACTTCTGCCACGGGAGTCTCTGGTTCGTATGGGGTTTCCACTTCCTCAGCTCCGGTATCATTTTCCTTTGGTACTGGTATTGGGGTTTCTGGTTCCATCGGAGCACGAAACGGGGAGCCATAGTATGGAGTTGCACCTGCATCTACCTGTGTCCCCCCACGGTTGAATCTATCCATGGATGAGTCAGTGTAGGCCGGCATCGCTTCATCAGGTTTTCCACCAGAAGATGCACCACGCGCAGTCGCCTGAGCTTGGCAACGATCACGGGCTGGATGGATTTTTAAATTTGGGTTACCTCCATATATATATATAATAAATATATATATAATATATCAAACATCAAACCATGAGATTTATTGACATGAGGGGGTGATGGTAACAGTAGGTTGCAGCAGTAATAGGCTTGCGGGTCATCGTTCCCAAAAACTTTTTTGCCGGAGGCATTCTGGTCTTTACTCATCGCCTGATCTGCTTCTTGCAGCTTTTCTGTGTCCGCGCGCTGAAGACAGACATGGGAAGAAGAAAGCATGTAGGATTGTTTCTTTCACACCTCCAAGTCGTTTGCACACGTGCGCCCATGTGTGCAGGTGCGTGCGTGCGTGCGTGCGTGCGGGGGCGTGCGTGCGTGCGTGCGTGCGTGTGCCTGTGCCTGTGCGTGTGCGTGTGCGTGTGCGTGTGCGTGTGCGTGTGCGTGTGCGTGTGCGTGTGCGCGCGAGAGAGGAGAGAAGGAGAGAGAGATAGAGAGAGAGAGACTGTCAGAGAGAGAGAGGGAGAGGGGGAGAGAGAGAAGGAGAGGGAAAAGGAGAGGGAGAGCGAGAAAGGGAGGGAGAGAGAGAGACAGAGAGAGGGAGAAAGAGAGGGAGCAAGAGAGGGAGAAAGAGAGGGAGGGGGGAAAGAGAGAGATAGAAAGGTATAAAGAGAAAGAGATAGAGAGAGAGAGAGAGGAATGTCTTGGAGAGAGCGTGTGGGTGTGTCTTTCTGCTTGAGATACAGCAGGTGTCAGAAGTTTTGCTCCAAAACCCCTGGAAAGTGCAAGCATGTTGCCATGACAACATATTTGCACAACTTAAGGGAGTATCGCTCTTCAAGGTTCCCCATCGCTCCACACAGGAAACCACACATTTTTCAAAGTAACGGCAGCCGAATACAACATCTCTACATACCATCTTTTGACCCTTGCCCAAATGATTTCACATAATACATGGGGATATAACAAAAAGTGAGGCGTGCTTGAAACCTTGAAAAATCAACCCAAATTTAAACTGTTAGGGCACCCCCTATTTGAAGACATTCCCCTAAAGCATAATTATAATATATATATATATATGTATGTAATATTCAAACATGCTATCTGTTCATATTCTACCTAGGTATGATTTTAAAGAATGTTACATCCTTATTTCTTTCATTTAGATGAACATGAAACTGCCCTAGGTCAAAACCTGTTTGCGAATAGGCTGGCATCTAAAGCTGTGATTTGCCAATTATGATGTTGTGTACTTATGAATCAATGATATTCCTTACTTGCGACGGCCACCATCGAATAAACCAGGCAACAGTCATTCAGATGACGTTACAAAGTTACACCCAGGAGGAATACCATAAGATCATAAAGTGGTTTTTGGTATTAAGCCCCAACCGGATACCCCAAACAGCATGGGTAACTGTCAGCTTTGATGAAGTCTTGATTCCAACATCTAGTAGTGAAGGTCATGATGGTCTGGTTGCATGATTGATGCAAGTATCCAATGGTGTCCTTGGGCTGCCGTCGTGAGCTCCAGCCGAATCCACATCCACTACAATAGGTTCCCGACCATGGGCCTGCTCGAAAGCCTTAGGTCAGAAAATTGTTTGTAGGGTTTGAGACCTGTTTGACATGACTAGCCTTGCCATCCTTGGCGCCCTAAGCTGACAATGCGATGCAACCACTTTGACATGCTTTCTGACAGGTAAGAATTTTCCACAAATAAAGATTCTTTAAATCATTTACTTAGAGGCTAGCAACTTTGAGTCGGGCCAGTTCCTCTTGCATCGCAGCAAGTTGCGGGTCCGATTCGACTGACATGGTGGCACTTCGTAAAAGGTCAGCACCTCTCAAAAGGGTCGAGCTGCTCAAGGACTTGCTGAGCTGCGAATTGAGCGCCATCAAAGCCGAAATCTTTTGCGGATACAAAAAAAGTTTCAAAAAAAAGTTTCAAAAAAAAACAAAAAAAGTTTCCAAAAAAAATCCGCCTAATTCCGCCTAATTCCGCCGAGATTCCGGCTTTTTCCGCCGAGATTCCGGGTAAAAACGCCGAGGTTCAAAATGGTTTCAGATCGTCTAAAACTGCTTCAAACCGTTTTACTGGTGTTCAACCGGCTTCGGAACCTGTCCAAGACACCACAACAGTCATTGCAGTGCAAACTTCCAATTTGCAAGTCAGTGTAGGTGCTAATGATTTGGAAGCACTTTTCCCCGATCTTAATTTCAGACCTCAAGTGCTGTTTGGCTTGCTACAGCTGGGACATCATATCCCGAAACTCTACTGGTATCTCTAAGAGACAAGACTTGCGAACATAAGCCAAAGCCTCACCAAGTGCAGCATCATCCCAAGGGTCTCCCGGTGGCATAGCTAGGATCAAGTCTTGAAGTTTGACATTTGGCTTTACCTGATAGCAGGAAAGGATTCCCAACCGCAACCCAACATAATTCAGCATGAACAACTGGAACTACTGACCCTGGACCAAGCTACATCCAAAGCCTGCAGCCCCTTCTGAGGCTTTGTGCGGTGGAACCATGATTGGTGCAACTTCACGACACGAGCAGCGAAGGCTGGGGTATACGTCCTTGGCAGACAGCCATGGTTGCAAATCCGCCGGCCTGCCGGCGTGTTTGATTGGAAGGTGTTGTTCTTGTTTCTGTTCTTGGCTTGTACTTGTTCTTTTGTTCTCTTGCTACGCGTTTTTGCTTCGTCTGAATCAAGTCCATCCCCCGCCCCTCCACCCCCTCTCCCCACCCTACTACTACTACTACGACGACGACGACTACTACTACTACTACTGCTACTGCTACTGCTACTGCTACTGCTACTGCTACTACTACTACTACTACTACTACCACTACTACTACTACCACTACTACTACTAGTACTACTAGTACTAATAGTACTACTAGTACTAGTTACTAGTACTACTAGTCCTACTAGTCCTACTACTACAACAGCAACTACTACTACTCCTACTACTCCTACTACTCCTACTACTACTACTGCTACTACTACTACTACTACTACTGCTGCTGCTGCTACTGCTACTTGTGGTATACGGTCAATAGGTTGTTACAGCGAGCCCTTGCTACACAGCCGCTTCCGTTTTACGGCTTTGTCTTCGTCTTCCTTTCTTATTCGTCTTATTCTTCTTCTCCTTCTTTTCTCTTCTGCTCTCGCGAGCTTCCACCTAGAGTGCGCATCAAACTCCTTTGGGGCCACCTCTCTATGGCTGGCGGGCTTGCCGGAGGCAATTAAAGATGTTTATTCAATTGGGTTATAATTTAACAATGCATAAATGGGGATACAATTACATCTAGATACTTGGCAAGGCGCCATAACTGCAGGAGATGAAAAAATAACAAGATGCAAATCATAGCCAAATCTTGGGTCCCCAAGCAAGGAATTCCAACAGTAGTCCTGGACCCTCTCGGGATTCATGTAATAAATTCGCTGGATTGTTTTTCTCATGTATTTCCCAGTTTTGGCAAAAAGGAAACCTATACCACCCAAGGCTGGCCATTGCAGCCAATGAACTGGGAACTTTTGAGGGCCTTCGTTCCTTTGAAACGAGCTTTCCCGCTACCATCCATGTAGCGGGTTGTGGTAGGAGTCTTGTTCTCTTTTTTCTGGTGGTTTGCCAGTTTGCCCCTGTCTAGTGCCGAAATGGCAAAGGAGATGGACCATACTTTGGATCTTTTTGGGGAGAAATGCTTCCAATGGCACATCCAGAAGCGCTGGCGGTATACCTTGGCAGGTGTTGCTGACCCGCCACCGCATGTGAAGTTCACACCCAAACATGATAGTAGCAGGAAAAGGATGTGCAAGCTAGGCTCTGGCATGTCCAGTTTCGAAGAAAGGAGCTCCAGCAACCACACCATACGATCATGGGACATTACCAATGAAGAGTTTGGCTGCTCAAGGACCCAAACTCCACCACAACATGTAATGTAAAGCAATACCAGGGCTGTCCTGACCAGGGCTATGATTCACACAGAACTATTTAGCAGAAGCCCTTTCCCAAAGATACCATTGAACCCCTCTCCTGGCCGTCATTAAATTGGATAGCCGAACACTTTGGAATTCTTCAAATCCATGCGGCAAGAGTTCATCGCGCTGGGATGTCCCAGCATTAACTACCACCCATGAACTGCACAACAGGCCGACCATGGCCGTCAGCAAGTCGAAGCGGCACCTCTGCAGCGAGCGAAGTATTAACCTGGGCGAGGAGAATGGCTAAATGAGGGAAATCTGTAGGTGAGAGAAATCGGAAATCTGTAGGTGAGAGAAATCACAAAAGCTCATAAAGTACAACCCAAAGTATTAGAATCCATTACCCCCAAAACCTGTAATAGTGTTGACACTGAGAATCACTAGGCCTGCTGGCCCCGTAATGTCAAAAGCATTGTTGAGGGATCCTTTGCTTGATTTGGCATCCTTGTCAAAATCCCAATCATGGGCTTCACAGGGAATTCCACACGCTTTTCCGAGACGTGATATGCGAGCTTGGCCCGCAAATAGCTCAAGCATTTCAATCTCCCGGTCATCCCTTCCCTCCAGACTTGTCAGCCAAGATGTCATGAGAATGAGAACGACAAAAGCCTCGGATAGCAGGGAAAGAATCTCCACACCCTATGCCTGTTTTTTAATTTCGGGAAGCTCATCCAACCCCCGTGAATGTATTCAAGTGACACGGGGACATCCTACGCAGATAAGTCTACGCAGGACTAGTTCCAGCTCATCAGGTTTCATGGCAAAGGGAGTGGCGCCAGTTGAAGGGGGCACTGTCCAGCTATCCAAGGCAAAATGGCTGTGGTTTGGAACTGGTAGTGTCAAGCTTCAAGCACTTTCAAACTTCTCAGCAACTCTGCTGCAATAGTTATTTCCCCGCCGCTTCCACCAAATAAACATGTCGGATAGACATGGGTCAACGCCAAACCCATTTCGAAGAAACACCTTCAGCTGCTTTGGCATATACCTGGAGAGCGAAGAGGATCATACCTCGATACCCGGGTTCCAAAAAATCCAATTGACCCCAAAATGGGAGGCTGGATTTGGTGGCCTGGTGGGGGTTTCATTGAGTGTTGGTTTGCAAACCCTGGGAACCACGGTAAGAACTTGAATGAAGTCTCAATCAACGCCAATTTTCTCAGTGTCGCTGTCAAGATGTCGTCGCTTTGGAATCCCTTGGAAAGAATTGCACATAGCAAGCATGTCCCATGCGCAGTCGCACAGGCTCACATGCGCCCAGCCTCTAGACAGGAACTCTTCGCCCTGCCAAAAACCCCAGGCCAATCAGATGATCGGCACCTACAGATGAACCTCGCTCAGTGGATCATCCCTGCACATTGCCTTGGGCGGGAGAAGGACGAGCGGTTGGTGGGAAAAACAAAACATTGTGTGCAGCATGCGTGGGTAATGGGTAATGTAGTGAACTTTTCCAAATAGACTGAAGACAAGATGCCTTCCGTTTCAAGAAACAGCTTGGCCCAATCATTCACTTGGACCTGGAAAGCTGTGTCATCATCCAAATCCACGCCACCAGCACGTTCCAGGCAGAAGTTGAAGAAGGGATCCTGCAAAGAATAGAACTGGCTCAGGGCAGGTTTGTAAAGAGAGACAGTGCTTGGCTAACAAGTTGGTTGCTAGCTATACCAACCAAATTCAGAAGTCTTAGTGGTGTGATGATGGGAACCTGTCCTCTTTTTTCGAAGCTGCTTTGAGCTCCCCCTTGATGCCAACAAAGGCTTTGCGAGCAGCAACCCACACACTACGCAAAGGCTGAGTCTTGGGAATGTAGCGTCCTGCGAAGGTAGCCTTTTCACGTTTCCCAGTGTCAGCAGAGACCTTGGGTTCAACAGGTGTTTTCTTCCCATTGTTCAACTTGCGTGTCTTGGGACTGGAATCCGGTTCCTTGTGGTCTTTCCCTTTGCTCTTGGTCGCAGGCTTCTTTGACGGGCCCTTAGGTTCTTTGGAGCTGTTTGCACCCTTTCCCTTGGCGCCCTTGCCACGAACTCCGTTGTCATCAGCCTTTTTCTTTGTTTTCCCCTTTGCTTTGGCCTTTGCTTTGGCCTTTGCCTTTGCCTTTGCCTTACTTTTAACCCTGGTTTTCCTTGTTGGCTTTTCCTCCTCATCATCGTCTCCTTCCTCACCTTCCTCCTCTGAACCTACTGCCTTCAGTTGTTCTCGGAATTCTCTCTGGTCTCTCCGTGTCACAGGTGAGGCTGCGGCAACGATGTCCATAGGCGATGGGCTCGTTGGCTCACCTTTGGCTTCAACTTTGGGTTCAGCTTTTGGCTCCATTGTTGTTTCAACTTTTTGTTCAGGTCTGTTTTGCAGTTCCTTTGTGTCAGGCTTGTGCGGCTTGGGAATGCCATAGCGGGCACGAATCAACAAGCCCATGGCTTCGGGCAAGGATCCCCTGGCTTTCACCAAAGCTTCCTCAGCCATCTCTTTGGTAAACCCTGTAGCCATGATCACTCGGACATCATGTTCCAACATCACAACTGGACACTTGAAATTTTTGTCAAGACATCCCGGTAGCACTGGCGGAGTGGGAGGTTCAAGTTGCTTTCCCTGAAGGTCATCCATAGCATCCTTTGGGTCCGGCTCAGTTGGGAAAGGTGTCTCAGTGGTCCTATCATCATGCTCTTGACTCTTGTTGCGTGTGTCCTCTTCCTGAGGAACTTTGGGAACTGGTGGAGATGGGGGATAAGCAACATGGACAGCTTCCCCCCCATGTGTACTACATGGCGAAGCTTCAGCAGGAACATACCGAAGGGTGGCATCATGGTCATAGGGCTGTGTTTCCTCCGCGCTGCCCCAACACTTCTTGCCCAGCAACGCGACACGCCTCTGCTGCATTTGCTGCCTCAGCGTAAGCGAAGAGCAAAGGAATTTGAATTTGTTTTTTGGGTTGATTTAGTTTTCCCTATTGATCCTCACTTGAAATTTCAAGGGTACCTAGGGTAGGAAACAAAGATTTGCATCATCAGAAAAACTTAGCTGCTCCAAAAACATCACACGTGAACGTACAGAGTTCATAAGCTCTTCCGGCACAGGCCCATTGACAGACGACGGTAGCTCAATCTGTTTCGGTGGAGTTGAATCACCTGGACCCTTGCACCAAGCACTCTCGAAGTCTTCACTGGGGCTGGGTGTTTTTCTGAGGTCCCTCCCCAAAGTCCAACAAAGTTTCTCCTCTTTTCTGGCCATCACAGCGCTAGGGTCACTTTCTTGGGGGCTGATTGCGGCGTACACATCATGCAAGCAAACAGGTCCCGCTTCTTCAAGTTCACTCTCTTGACTTTCCCCACTCTCAACCCCCGCTGCCCCAGCATCTTGTTCCTGACAATCCTCAAGACTCTCGGCTGACTTGCTCCCCGCTGGGGGAAGACGGATCTTGGGTTCGAAGTACTGCGCCAAGTAATCATACAGCTTCTTCAGTTCTGGATCCTTGGGAAAATAAACAGAACAAGGAAACATAACAGAGTCCAAAATCTTTGTTGCAATCAACTTTCTTGATGTTTATAGTGAGCCATAATCTGTGAAAGTGAAATAAAATGCAGGCGATGTACTTGCCGTTTGTGGCCATCATGTCTGCGAAAGCACAAGGTCACAAAGCCACGAATGGCTGTAGCATCACAACGAATGGCAGCAACTTCAGTCCTCAGCTTCAGTTTCTCCCTGAAAACCATCACCTGGCGCGCTGCGCTATTCGGTTTGTAATGCTTAATTGGGCACAAGCACTGCTTTGAGCAATTTTGAATTTATACCCTGTTTGCCTGGCCTCGGGTTCAACCGTGTGGATATTGACAGTCTTCAACTTCTCGGTGAGTTGGGGTACCCATTTTTTCAACACGTGCAGCACAACACTGGCATTGTCTGCCAAAGTGTGCATTGTAATTGTCCCGGCTAGCTGGGGTGTAGGCCACTTTAAGAGGCCCCCAATGGCCAGGGCACGAGTCCTAACTTCTTCATCACGCTCAAGGTCACTTCCTAGGCCTTCCAAAGTAAAACACTTAGGAGGGTCCGACATGGGCCCAAGGACGGTCAGCAACCGTAGCCCAACTGCAGCAGGTTTGGTCCACTCAAAAAGCTACGAAATAAGTAATGTTGACTCATGCCGTCTTGATATATCCAAGTGGAACAGGCTCCCTCATTCGATCATTGTCCAAATGTGCTGATCCAAGGACTGGTGGGACCCATGGGGCACTTCTTGATGAGGCAGGCGGAGCCTTCCAGCCTCAGCGGATTGAAAGAATGATGTGGGAACAGTCTAAGTATAATTATATTTCTGCGTATTTACATAAGTTTACTGTTTACATGTTCTTCGGGTTGGAGAAGAGAAATCGAAACTTGAGAAGTGAATTTCTGCTGAGATCTCGGCCAGCCAAAGAGTTGCCACAGGGCTCATCGCCCACTGACCTGGCAAGTTGATAAGGGGGGGAAATCCTGGATACCAATTTGCCTCACGTGAGGAAAAACCTAACAAGCACACTCGCGCACCCTGACCTTCAAAGTGCCAATGGTCAGCATGCCAGAAGGTGGTTTCACCTGCGTGGGGCAGGGGCTTTGAGCTTACAGTAGGCACCCCATAGAAAAAGAAGATAGTGTGCAGGGCTTTTCCTAAGGCATAACTGGCTGAGTTTTTCTAAAGCTCGCTGGCCTGTGTTGGTCACCTTTGGTCAAACTAAACCCAGTCTAAGCTACTTTGTGGCATGATTTGCGCCGCCATCTAAATTGGTTTCCTCAGAGCCCTTGTGCTCAGTCATCTGTTCCTCTTTACCTCAGAATGAGGCTGACTAGATGGCTGTAACCTTCAAACATAAGAACAAAAACGAACACAGTGGACAGAAGGTGAATCTGTGGCAAGTTACGCTCAGCCTGCCAATCCCAAAGGACCTGGGCGAGAACCTTGATGTGACCACCATCCTTAAAGTTCTGGGCCATAGCTGCTGCCTTGTCCGGTGACAGGGTCGCCTGGGCAAAGAAAGGGGAAGACCACAGCTAGAAGGCATGTATTCCCACCAGCTCAACATGTGCATTGTGATGCCATGTGTGCATGTCAAAAAATAATGCTGGAAAGGGTCAGTTGGTGTATCCATTGGCCATAGCACGAGTTGGGCTTGTTCATACCACTTATCCGGCATCTTATCTAATCCAACTTTTTTCAATTCCTCCATCTTGAGGATTCACCTTATCCACTGCGCTTTGAGCAAGAAAATGCTCCAACGGGCAGGTGGCAGTCACTTCAGCTCAAAAACCTTGGTGTTCACAGCAAGCAAATTTGATTGCAATGCTTGTAGAGCAAGGGATGGGCGTACCTTCAATCCCAGGTAGTTCCAGGCTGTCAAACATGATTCGGGGGCATACCAAACATCTTGAGATTCAAATGCCTACGTCAAGATAAATTTGCCGAGATTTAGAAACTTCCGGGTGAAAGTGCCGAGGAAGCTGCCTAGGCGCCGAGGGCAGAAAAAAGTGCCGAAGGGTTCTTCTAGGTATATGAGAAGAGATGAGATGAGAAGAGATCAGCTGGGATAAGGTGAGAAGAGCTCAGATGAGCTGAAGTGTGGAGTGTGAAGAGTGCAGTGTGAAGTGTGGGGCGTGAAGAGTACAGTGTGAAGTGTGAAGTGTGAAGTTTGGAGTGTGAAGGAAGCAGTGAGAAGTGTGAAGTGTGGACTTTGAAGTGTGAAGTGTGGAGTGTGAAGTGTGAAGTGTGGAGTGTGAAGTGTGAAGTTTGGAGTGCGAAGAGTGCAGTGTGAAGTGTGAAGTGTGGAGTGTGAAGTTTGGAGTGTGAAGGAAGCAGTGAGAAGTGAGAAGTGTGGAGTGTGAAGTGTGGAGTGTGAAGTTTGCAGTGTGAAGTGTGAAGTGTGGAGTGTGAAGTTTGGAGTGCGAAGAGTGCAGTGTGAAGTGTGGAGTGTGAAGTGTGGAGTCTTAAGAGTACAGTGTGAAGTGAAGTGTTGACTGCGAAGTTTGCAGTGTGAAGTGTGAAGTGTGGAGTGTGAAGTTTGGAGTGCGAAGAGTGCAGTGTGAAGTGTGGAGTGTGAAGTGTGGAGTCTTAAGAGTACAGTGTGAAGTGAAGTGTTGACTGCGAAGGGTGCAGTGTGAAGTGTGAAGTGTTGACTGCGAAGGGTGCAGTGTGAAGTGTGAAGACTGTCAAGTGTGAAGTGTGACGTGGGGCTTCAAGTGTGACATGTGAAACACGACACCACTTTCGCAGACTGCACGCACGCACGGGCTTGGCTGGCGCACGGCGCATGCAAGTTCTATAGATGAGAAAGGTCTGATATATATTTTTAAGGCAACTTCCGCCCCGCCTCGTGCGGGTACTACTGGTATGTTTTAATATGCTTAGCATTGCGAGGATGCACAGTCCTTCAGGAAGTTCTCGCAGGCTGTTCCAACGGAGGTCCAGGGCTCGCAAGTTTTTCGCTCCAACGAAAGTGTCTCAGTCAACTTTGGTGATGTTGTTGCCACTGACGTCGAAATAGTTCAAGTGCGGATTTCCTTCAAATAGTCGGGGTGGCAGAAACTTGATCAAGTTTCCGGCTTCCAATTCGTAATTTGTCAGTGTTTCATTCTCAAAGCCCGACTTGCTTCCAAGCAGAAGCTTCTCAAGGGATGGCAGATGGGATAAATGGTCTCCTGAGATGTTGTGGAGTTCGTTCCCATGGAGGGAGAGCACTTCCAGCTGCTCCAATCCATAGAAAGAGTCCCTGGCCAGCGTGCTGAGTTTTGACCGGCTGATATCCAATATCTGTAAGCAAGGGAGATGCTCAAAGCTTCTTGGTCCCAAGCTTGTTATGGAAGTGTTTGCTAGGGACAACCGCAACAGGCCGCAACCCAAAGGTTTGAATGCCTGTGGCTCAATGCTGGTGACACCAGCAATGACAAGCTGCTCTTGCTGCAGTTGCGCTGCCAAGCTGCAGCTTTGAAGTCGTCCAGCGGAACACCGGCAAGGGAAGCACGTGAAGTCTCCTCTGTGCCCTGGATAAACATCCTGACAGATCAGCAAGTAGACAAGCAACGCCGTCAAACATGGTGAGTAGATGTACTTCAGGAAGCGTTTCACCCATGGACATCTCACATGGGCCCGGACAACCTTCGGGCGGACATCTCTCGCGGCTTCCAACTCAGGCGTTTGCCCTCTCTGAACAGCGCGACAAGCGCAGCACACGTGAGCAATGCTCACATAGACTGCCATGTATTGGAGGAACTCTGAAGGGAAAGCGAATTTGGCACTTATACCTGATGCAATCTGAGACAATCCAAGTCATGAAACGTTTTGCAACAAAACCCTAAACCATGACCAGCCACCACAAGGACCTGATCGCACCAAATACGTGGCAAGGTGCTGTTACTAAAGCCCAACTGCGAGCGCTCTCCAAAATTACCCCAAACAGACACGTTCACGTGCAACTCGGTCGTCCCGATCACAACCATCACCAAGTAGATCAAAACATATCCCAGATCAAAGAAAACGTCCAGCATCGCACAGGTGTAGCGACACCGCATACTCTCCGGGAAAATGAAGAGCATGTTGGGGTAGACGCTGTTGCAAAATAGTAGCGCCCAAAACAACCAGAATGTTACCTTCAGGGCTATGCCATCCACCTGATTAACCGTGAAAACATCGTTGAACCATGCGTTTGTTTCATATTCATCCAACCCCCTGCCTTCAAAGATTCTGCAACTGAGAGCCTTTGTTGTTCTGCAAAGAGTGCAATGCCACCGAGCAAATGAAGCTTCCCAAACGCCTGAAGCAAAATGGTCAGGAGCTGTAGCAAAGCCACTTTGAACGTGTAGTAGGTGCCTTCAACTCCAAAATAGCGGTCATAGACAATTCGTGACAGCTGTCTGCTCTTCCGTTTTTGAGCTGTCGGAGCAGAAAAGCAAAACAAATCGCGTGCGAAAACCACTACAAGAACTGCATAAGGCCCTGATAAGCACAAGGCATCCCACCATGAGCCGTCAAAGCGTTCTCCAAACGCGACTTTGACAAAGCGATGCTGTCCCAGTTGACCTATGCTTTCGTGCAAGCTGGAAGGGCCATAGCGAAAGAAGTATTGACACGTGAAATAAGCTGCCGTGATCATAGCAACGAAACGGGCCAGTAACAGGAGCACCGGAAGAAGAGCAGCCAAAATCTGTGAGCCGCGAGGCAAACTCGGTATCAGGTCTCCAGAACTTGAACCCTTTGCATTTGGACCGTCACGTTGCAGCCACCTTCGAGGCTTTGCATCCTCCAAGAGGCCAAAAGCATCCGCCAAAAGGCAAAGTTCGCTGAGGTTACTCTGCAGCCTTGTTAAGGAGGCAACACAAAGAACGACAGTGGCCAAATAGCCTGAGCTTCGCAACGCTTCAGCAACGATTACTACATGTGTTAGCTAGAGCAAGTTAGGTTGGAAATGAATCAAATTGAATCAACATATGTATCATCGGTTTCAACATAACCAACATACATATGACATGTATCATCGGTTTCAACACATTTATCCACTTGAGAATGAAGCAAAACGGTCCTGTTTTGAATGATTTGAATGGCCTGCAAATTCATGAAATGCCGTGAATGACATGCCAAGATATGCCAGCTGGCCGTTCATGGACATCACGATCTTGCTGCATCTCCGCTCCTCTTCTTGGGCAAATCCATCCCACAATGCCACGATCTTCCACGGTTCTTCTTCGCCTTGAAATCTTTTGCTCAGCGCAAGCCACACCAGTTGAACTTGCTGGAGGGATTCACAATGGATTTCGCAAGAAAGAACATCATGGTCTCCTGGGCACAGATCTGAACAAAACACAACTTGACTTCAAGGCATGTGACTCGTGGCCGTGGCGTCCTTGACTCGTTAGGTCGGCGAGGCGCTTGATCTTTGCATTTGCTGTTGCATTCGTCACTTCACCTTCGCCCAAGGCTCGGCGCAAAGCATTCCTGAGGCAATCCCGAGCTACAACACCTATGAAAAGCGAAGGATCTGCATGCTCAAGGGGACTGGATCTGATGATTATGTCCACTGCCTACAGATGGGGCACTAATTATGCACTGATTATGCACTGGTTATGCTTATCACTGCAATTTGCAACTGCAGTAGGTCGAAGAGAAGAGATAGTGGCCGATAGTCACTGTCGTACATGCTGCCGATTTTGTACTTTTGAGGCTGCAAAGACTGGAAAGAACCAAGCCTGAATGGTCACCCAAACTTCTTGTCCTAGCGTCTGAAAGCTGAGAAAGTGGATCCGTGCCTGACGGAAGTTGCTTGTCCTTGGCTCACGATGCATGGGGTCGCTTGCCAAGACCTACATGCAGACCGCTATCAGCTCAACAGGCACTGTCTTTGCGAAAACAATCAAATACAAAGAGAAAAATTGAAATGCGTGAAATATGTTGAAACAATTTTGAAATATTTGTTCACAGCGTCAAATCCGTGTCGCTTTGTCGCAAATCTGTGTTCGGGAAGTCATCAGCGGAACTTCCAAAGACCAGAGAGAGGTGCGACAAGTTCGCAGGACGAATCGCCTCCAGCGCTCAGAATCCAAATTTCGGACACAGAAAAACTATAAAACTATGGATTGAGTGGATTATTTGGATAATTTGAAACTATAAACTGAATTTTCGGACAAAGTGACAAAAGAGTCAAAAGAGTTACTTCTTATGCGTTGCTAGAAAGGTTTGTCCGATGCACTGCAGTACCCTCTGGTAATCTGGCAATGGGTCCATGGGTAAGCGGAAACAGCCGATTTCTGGATGGTTTTCCATGGTTTTCCGGTACCCCCGATTTCCATCCATTTCACATGTATTTCACATGTTTGCCATAGGTTTGATGGGGTGCCTGTGAGCAAATGGCTTCAGAAGCCAAGGACAGTTCCAGAGTTGCTCGGTGCATCCGATCGAATCGCAGCAATGCATAAGATACAGATGCGAAGAGCAGCGAGATCAACACGACACAAATTGAGGTGGCCGACCCCACCAATCGATCAAGGCTCATCCAGAGCACAGGATACCTACAGCTATCCGACTATCGTGTGCAGCATGTGAAAACATGTTACAACAGACATGTGGTAATGAAATGTGACCGGCCGGCACAGCATGGTGATTCAAGTGCGAGCTGCAAAGAGATGACAATCAAGGCCAGCAAGCCCCTCGATTCGATATCTGCCGTGGCTTGTACAAAGAAAATCAGCAGCAGCTCTGCGTATTGAAAAACCTCAGAGCGCAATGCCAGCAGAGTCGGAGCTGTTTGTCTGGGGTTGATTTGAGCCTGTGGGCCTATGGGTCAACCTCAACACTGTTGCTCTCATGTTGCAGACATGTGGTCCAGTGGTTACATAGTTTCTATTCTCAACTCTTTCAAAACTTGAATGTTGCATCACGACAAATGCAAACCATGACAGCAAATCTCTGTATCCATGGCACGAGATGACATCTGGAGAACGCATTGTGGTAAAATCGGGCAAGTCGATGAGCATCGCAGTATCCATGAGAATTTCCGTGGAACTTCGTGCAGCAATGGCAAGGGAACGGATCCTGAGAGGCCGGAAAAAGCCGGGGAGGCCGGAAAAAAAACAGGTGCAGCCCGGGTGCGAACGGTTGCACAACGTCTGGCGAAAACACCCTCAACCCCCAGAGATCCCCAGAGTGAAATGGGAACCCTTGCTACGGCTACGCATTCGGGAAGAACCTTCGATAGCCTGCCTTTGAAAACATGGTACAAGTGGTACAACCACGTTTGGCCAAAGACATCCAAAGATATTTTTCCTGCAAATTCTCTCTTGAACTCAGGGTGTCTGGGAGCCATGCAAACTTGGAGCTATGCATCCTGGGGTTCCCTGGGTCGAGGTTCGATTTGTGACTCTGGAATCTCGGCCAGCGAAGCTGCGCTTGGCGTGGGTGAACTGGGTGAACCTCTGCGAACTGTCTGCAGTTCATGTCTACATGTGGTCACTGCAATGAACCTCTGGCAATTTGTTGATCCTGTCGAATTCCGTTTGGCTCGAAGGTGGCAAGTGTGACTTGTAAACGGCGCCCGCCTATCTCAAGGTGGCTTTGTGAACGACCCACCTGTGCAAATCAAAATGAACATCGCATCGATAAACAGCCACCAAATGAGTCCAAATCATCAATGGAGCCTTCGAAATATGCCGCTGGAACGAACGAAACAATTATGAAACCATATGGTTCCATTACATAATGTGGCACGAACATGAGAAGGGGGGAACGAAAATCAGCATCCCATCTACCCCTATTTTCCCCCAAAGATTTTTGACCCACAGACTTTTCACCTATATACTTTTCACCCACAGACTTTTCACCCAGAGTCTTTCACCCATATACTTTTCACCCGTATACTTTTCACCCAGAGACTCTTCACCCAGAAACTCTTCTTGCACAGACTTTTCACCCAGAGACTTTTCACCTACTGGTTTTTCACCCATATACTTTTCACCCAAGACTGTTCAACCATATGTTGTTCACCCACAGACTTTCACCCATACATTTTTCGCCCACAGATTTTTCACCCAGACTTTGCACCCTCAGACTCTTCACCCATACCCGTCTCACTCACATACTTTTCACCCACAGACTTTTCACCCACAGACTTTTCACCCATAGTTTTTCACCCATATATTACTTCTCACCCATATACTTTTCACCCAAGGCTGTTCAACCATATACTTTTCACCCGTAGACTTTTCACGCAGAAACTCTTCACCAATATACATTTTACATTCAGACTTTTCCCCGATATACTTTTCACCCACGAAAAATTTCACCCACAGACTCTTCACCCACCGTCTTTCACCCATTATATTTCTCACCCATATACTTTTCACCCAAAGCTGTTCAACCATATGTTTTTCACCCACGGACTTTCACCCATAATTTTTCATCCACAGACTTATCGCCCGCAGACTTTTCACCCACAGACTTTTTAGCCACGGACTTTTCACAGGCGAGGGGTTCACTTTGGGCACAAATTCGAGCTCACTTTGGGCATAATTTTTTGAGGTTCACTTTGGGCATAAATTGGGCTCACTTTGGGCATAAAATGAATTAATTCACTTTGGGCATAAATGGGTTCACTTTGGGCAAAAATGGGTTCACTTTGGTTGGGCATAAATAAGCTCCCTTTGGGCATAAATGGGCTCACTTTGGGCATAAATGGGACCACTGTGGGCATAAAAAGCAGAGCCACGACACCTTTAGGGTTTATATGTTGTTGCGCTTAATGTAAGTGCAGCCACGACACCTTTAGGGTTTATATGTAATGTAAGAAGAGCCACGACACCTTTAGGGTTTATATGTTGTTGCACTTGATGTAAGAAGAGCCACAACACCTTTAGGGTTTATATGTTGTGGCACTTAATTCCAGAAGAGGCACGACACCTTTAGGGTTTATATATTGTTACACTTAATGTATGAAGAGACACGACACCTTTAGGTTTATTATATACCAGAGACTCTTCTTCCACAGGCTTTTCAAACTTTTCACCCAGAGACTCTTGACCTATATACGTTCTTTTTACCCTCAAACTTTTCACCCATATACTTTTCACCCAGGGACTTTCACCAATACATTTTTCGCCCACAACTTTTTAACCCACGCTCTTTTCACCCACAGACTTTGCACCCTCAGACTTTTCAGCCATACCCGTTTCACCTATATACTTTTGACCCACAGACTTTTCACACACAGACTTTTCACCCGCAGACTTTCGCTCATACACTTTTCGCCCACAAACTTTTCACCCACAGACTTTGCACCCTCAGAGTTTTCACCCATATATATATATATATATATCCGTTTCACCCACATACTTTTGACCCATGGACCAGGAAAACAACCGGACCTAGGGGGAATCGATACCCACCGTCGCTGTTTTGCCGCATGGTATATTACCCTGCAAAACCATACCTTTCGCATGCCTAAAACACCATCTATTCTATATATGACGTTTTCGGCAACTTGAAGCAGCTACCTCCCCCCACACCCCCTATTCTCACTTCGTTCGGGAATAACAACTAGCCAGCTTCCCAGCTGGCTTTCGTAATTTAAGCAATCACATTACCATCAACGTGGCAATTACATGGCACATTACGTTGCACATTACGTTGCATCTTGAATTGCGAGCCGGTGCGACGTGGCTTGACTGCGTTCCATGCCTTGAGCTTCCCAAGGCAGAGATTCAGCGTCCAGGTGTTTGTATCCTGGGAATCAGCACAAGGTGCGGCACAAGTCGTATTGCAAGTTGCAACTTTGCGATAGGCTGGCATTGAATGGAAGATTCTTATGTTGTTAAAAGTGCCATACCATTGAATCTGCCATTTCTGGGCACACCGTGCTTCAACGCGGTGGTGTTTTGAACCAGATTGAATTTCTGAAACCGTCCTCGATGTGAACCCACATGTAAGGCCGGCGTCGCAGGCACTGCTTCAGCTGCCGAGTGGCAGCAAACCTTGAGCAAGTTCGGTTTGTCATTTCAATTCATTGAAGCCAATCGCATTTTGAATGACATGTTTTCTGTCACGTGGAACAATATGGAACAATGACAACTTCTCATGGGGTCATCTCCAATTTTTTCGAATATGATAAACGTCTTTGGGTAAAGCTAAACCACACCAAGCTTCAATGCTGTCTTGGATTCGCGCGGTACGCTGGGACAGCCGTTCACATACAAGACCAGCTCCTTCAATCTCCAACAGCAAACAGCTCTCGAAATTCCAAAGAAACAATTATATAGAAGGATGCGCGGTGGTCACATGGTGAGAAAACAAGTCTCAACCTACCCTGCAAGCTCCTCCAAACGAAGCTTCAACAATGCCTTGTTGCTGATGCCCAACTCGATGTCCTCTAAGTCTGGAAGGTCTGACAGCCACAGCTCCAAACGTCTCAAGGAAGGGCAAAGCAAAGCAGACAAGCCAGAAATGCTTCTTAAAGATCCTGCGAAGCGAATCACTAGGGTCTGAAGGGCGTTTCCGAAGGAAGCACCCGCTAGATCATCCAAACGCTCCAAACCAGTGTAGGCAAGATCGAGCCGTAAACTTTGCAGTTTGGATGGCAGGTTGTCGATGAGAATCCGCAGGTCCGGGTCTTGGAAATTGTGGCAACCTGTCAGTGACACTTGGATGTTCCTTCTTTCTGCATCTGACCTTAGTGCTTGCCACAGGGTTGATGGGGCTTGTTGTCCGTTCCGATATGACTGCTGGATGCTGGTCAGTGCAAAGTGGGAGGCTAAAGCTTTGTTGACGGCATCATAGCGGGGGTGCTGCGTTGGAAAAGGCGTGTCCAACGCCCATGTCCTGGCTCGCGGACATCGCACGGAGTTCAAAATCCGTGTCTTGTCCTCTTCTTTGGACGCTTGTGCTGTAGCAATGTCAACGCTGAGGCCTTTCTGAAGCAAATCCATTGGAAAGGATTGCCCACGGCGTGACTTGCAGAGCAAGCCCAAGATGGGGAGAACCCGGGTCTCAGCACCGACTAAGCCATCAGTGATGACATGGGCAACATGGCAAAGATCTGTGGCAGCAACATCAAGTAGCAAAGAGTTGGTGTCCCGTTCCTCCACCTCATGTCACATTTAGCAATTTAGCCACAACATGTGAAGATTGAGACCTGAGATTTTTGGGAAGTTCCAAGAATTTCACAATCAAACTAACTCACAGCTCAATATGCTCAATGAGACAAACTGAGTGCCAGGCTGCAATCGACTCCTCAAAGCAACACCAAATCCTCGTAAATGGTGTCGTTGTTGTTGTTGTTGTTGTTGTAAGTAAATGGTGTCGCCTGTGTGTCCAGAACCAGCAACACCCCACGGCATAGTTTCATTGCTTTGTAAAATGAAGTTTTGCGCGGGTTGTTGGAAATTGCTTCCTCCAATGCATGCTGGTTGTTCGCGTAGGCACATACCCAATATGCTGGAACGCGGAGTTCTCGAAGGGTTGAGTGCTGGCGGAGGCAGGTGAGAAAGAGGTGTATGGGTTCAAGCCATGCATGCGAGACAAACCACAAAGGTCTCTGGGCTTCAGGACTATCTGCCACAAGCCTCAGGATTTGTCACAGCACTGTTTGCCTCCAAAAAACGAAGCTTCCCTATGTAAACATATACTACTTGATCATCACTTTCCTGTTTAATGGGCCGTTTGTCGTCTATGTATCCATACGTATCCCATTTTTTGGACACGCCCAAAATGAAGAGTTTGAACCGTTTGAACCCACAGGCACCAACTGATGTTCGAATACATTTCTTCTCGCGTAGCACACTTGCTTGAAAATAAGCTCGGGTGCTACCCCCAACAGCTTGGAAGTTTCTGCTTTGTTTCATTTTTTCACAGAGCCATTTCAGAACGGAACATCACCCACTGCAAGCTGGGGTATTAAAAAGAGGCTGCTTCCAGATTTCAGACTAGAAAACGCCACCATGAGACCTTGCATCGTTGTCATCAAACAAGTGAACTCATACATAGGCAGGACGATGACATCATGCGCACATTGTCATACAATCATACACATACAATCATACACATACAAGCATACACATACAAGCATGCAATGGTGCTGCACAATGGTAAAAGAACCAGGGCCACGAACCACAACAGGTATCTGCACAGGAACCCTCCAGAAGCTGACCAGGTGTCTGCACCGGAATCTTCCGGAACCGCAACAGGTATCTGCGGCGGAAACCTCCGGGACCTAACAAAGTATCTACATTGGAACCTTCCGGAACCTCACCAGGTATCTCAACCAACACGAATTGATACAAAGGCAATCATGTTGGATGACACGCTGCTACTAACTGTATATGATATTGTGTTTGTCATCACGACATCATGCGCACATTGTCAAACCACCATACACATACAGTCATACAGATACAAGCATACACATACAACCATGCAACGATGTCGCACACAGGTACGTGACGCATTCCCATGAGAAGCAGTATAAACACATAAGGTGCAAGTGTTCACTTTGCACACCTTTGTGTTCACCATTCGGTCCTGCTGTCGACAAGATTGTTTACGAATCTGCGGCAAGCAGCCAACATGAACTCATACACACGCAATCATTGTGGATTACACGTTCTTACTAGCTGTATTATATGGTCTTGTGATCGTCATGAAAACATCATACACACATTGTCATACAATCGTACACATACAATCATACAGATACAATCATACACATACAACCATGCAATGGTGCTGCACGCAGGTAAATGAACAGGGCCCTGGAAAGAATTATACACATACAATGCGCAAGTGCTCACGGTGTCTACTTAGGTGTTGATGTGTTCATTCCATTCCATTCCTGCAGGTAACAGAATTGCTCATTGATCTCGGGCAAGCCACCAACATGAATTGATACAGACGCAATCATGTTGGATGACACGCTGTTACTAACTGTATATGATCTTGTGTTTGTCATCATGACATCATGCGCACATTGTCAAACCACCATACACATACAGTCGTACAGGTACAAGCATACACATACAACCATGCAATGATGTCGCACACAGGTACGTGACGCATTCCCATGAGAAGTAGTACAAACACATAAGGTGCAAGTGTTCACTTTGCACACTTTTGTGTTCACCAGTCGGTCCTGCTGTCGACAAGATTGTTTATGAAGCTGCGGCAAGCAAACAACATGAACACATACACACGCAATCATTGTGGATTACACGTTCTTACTAGCTGTATTATATGGTCTTGTGATCGTCATGATAACATCATACACACATTGTCATACAATCATACACATACAATCATACAGATACAATCATACACATACAACCATGCAATGGTGCTGCACGCAGGTAAATGAATCAGGGCCCTGGAAAGAATTATACACATACAATGCGCAAGTGCTCACGGTGTCTACTTAGGTGTTGATGTGTTCATTCCATTCCATTCCTGCAGGTAACAGAATTGCTTATTGATCTCGGGCAAGCAACCAAGATGAATTGATACAGACGCAATCATGTTGGATGACACGCTGTTACTAGCTGTATATGGTCTTATGATCGTCATCATGACATCATGCGCACATTGTCATACAATCATACACATACAGTCATACAGATACAAGCATACACATACAACCATGCAATGATGTCGCACACAGGTACGTGACGCATTCCCATGAGAAGTAGTACAAACACATAAGGTGCAAGTGTTCACTTTGCACACTTTTGTGTTCACCATTCGGTCCTGCTGTTGACAAGATTGTTTATGAATCTGCGGCAAGCAGCCAACATGAACTCACACACACGCAATCATTGTGGATTACACGTTCTTACTAGCTGTATATGGTCTTGTGATCGTCAATGATAGTCATGATAACATCATACACACATTGTCATACAATCATACACATACAATCATACAGATACAATCACACACATACAACCATGCAATGGTGCTGCACGCAGGTAAATGAATCAGGGCCCTGGAAAGAATTATACACATACAATGCGCAAGTGCTCACGGTGTCTACTTAGGTGTTGATGTGTTCATTCCATTCCATTCCTGCAGGTAACAGAATTGCTTATTGATCTTGGGCAAGCAACCAACATGAATTGATACAGACGCAATCATGTTGGATGACACGCTGTTACTAACGGTATATGGTCTTATGATCGTCATCGTGACATCATGCGCACATTGTCATACAATCATACACATACAATCATACACATACAAGCGTACACATACAATCATTCAATGATGTTGCACACAGGTATGTGACGCAGTCCCATGAGAAGTAGTATATGAAACATTCCTATGAAAAGCTGTACTGATCCCTGGTCTCTGCGCCTGCATCGGTGCAGTTCAGCGGATTGATTGTCGGATCCCTGGCCTCTGCGCCTTTCACCCGTGCAGTTTACCAGAGTGATGGTTGGGCCCTTGGTCTTAGCAACTGCCACCCATGCAGTGCCAGATAGCGAGTCAGGCTTTGCGTTTTTTATCACTTCACTGCGTCCATGCCACCTTTGTTGTCGCGTTTCTTTAAACTCTAAACCCATGCCGTCGTGACAGTTCGACATATCCTCAGGCTTTGCGGTCGTCGTTTTGCTTTAATTTAGTGGTTTTCAGGCTGGTTCGTCTTAGGATTGTTCCCTTGTCCGTGCCATGTTGTCCTTCATATTGCGCTGTGCGTGATTGAACCCTTTTTGATTCTGCATCAAACTCAGCACTGTCACTTGTTGCTGTTTGCCGACACGTTTTGCGGATCAGTCTTCCCGCGTTTGTCCTTGCTTTTCTTTTCGCCCACAATGTCGTGATGTTTCAATATGACGCTTCAGGCTTTTGCGGTCATGTTGTGTTGAATGGTTCTCACGCTGGCTTGTCCGGAGATTGTTCCCTTTGCCTTGCCATGTTGTTCGTCATACATTTGTTTTGGTGCGTGCTGCGCTTGATTGATCAAACAGGCTATGCGTCGAATTCAGCGTTGTCAGTGTTTTTCCTTTGCCAACTAAAGTGCTGTAACGCATCCAAAGCACATTCATCACACGTATTGTCTGCATTTACAATCATCACAATCAGTATCTGAATGTCAGTGTGTAGTGTGTGAAAACAGAGAAACGGGACACTATTTAAGTAGAACCACCATTTGGTCATGAAAAAGTTTTCGTGCATTGCGTGCAATCGTACTTTGATTCGACGCCAACCATATTACCCGTACATCTTTTACTGAGTCGCTGTCACCTATGTCTCTGCTGTTTTTGTTCCACGATGTCGTGATGGTTCGAGATGACTCTTCAACTTTCGTCGGCCGTCTATTATTTGTCAGTCGTCTGCAAGAGCCCACGTGTGTCAAGATTGTTGTCTTTACGTTGCCGTTTCGTTCCTTCTATTTTTTTTTGGTTTGCACAGTGCTTGGTCTAACCATTTATGGATCGACTTCTTTTTTGCCAGGCTCTGCCCCCCCCCTCCTGCAAAGTAAATCTACAAGTATATGGGTGCATCATATACTGAGTTTAAGTGTTTCTGCCCAAGAAAAATTAAATGCTTATGCCATTAAAAACATCGGAACCTTCTGGAACTTTACAAAGCATCTGCACCCGAACTTTCCGGAACCTTCCTGAATACCTGAACCTCACCGACTATCTGCACGGGAAACCTCCACAACCTCACCAGGTATCTGCATCGGAACCCTCCAAAACCTCACAAGGTACAGTATCTGCACCGGAACCCACCAGAACCTCACCATTTATCTGCAATGGAACCTCCGGAACCTCAACACGGTATCTGTGAGGTTCCGGCTATCTGCACCGGAACCCTCCGGAACATCACCATTTATCTGCAATGGAACCCTCCGGAACCTCAACAGGGCATCTGCACAGGAACCCTTTCGGAACCCTCCGGAACTTTGCCCGGAACCTGTTGTTGAAGCTGCACCGGATCGCACCAGAGCTAATCTGGGCTAAAGACCCCATAGCAAAGTTTATAAAGTTTTGCTGTTAGGTAGAAAGGAGGCCTTGTGAAGCATTGTTCCTCAACTTCTGAAGCCAAGCAACTCAACGTAACTGCACGCTTCATGTGCATCAGTGGCAGCGGTAGCAGGTCCAATAATCCAATAGTTCGCATGATAAAGGTTAAAAGCCTCAAAGCTCAAAGGCCTGCCACGTTCATCACCGAAGGTTTCAGCCCAACGGCATGCCCCCACCATGTTGACCATGGTGAAGACAAAATCCAACAGCTGCTGTATCTGTGGGATGGTGATGCCACTTTTTTCAGTGGCAATGTGCAAACCACGCCGAGGTGGCGCCAAGACCGAAAAATTGGCCAGAACCAGGTCGCAACTTCCGCAACTTCCGCAACTTCCGCAACCACCTGAATTCTCCGCATCGACATGGTCGGAAAAGTCAAAGCGGCGGGGGCCGCTGGAGAGCAATGTCTTGCCATGCCACGGCTGATCTGGCAAAGTACTTTGGACAGTTGCGATGACATCTCCTCGCTTCCGCAAACTGGAGGAAATGGACAAGCGGAAGGAACATGAACAAAGGTGCAATGTATATAACTATAATCTATATATATATCATTATATATCACTGTCGAAACCGGCCAGTTCAATTTCCATCCACAGTTTGATTTGTTTTGCTCCCTCCGGTGACCATTCACCATCTGCACCACAAACAATTTCAAAAAACCAGATGCACCAGAAACAATTTCAAAAAACCGTGCCAAAATGTTGCCGCAACCGGGTCTCCTGCTGTGGAATTGTCCACAACGATGTCGACAGGTCCAGTGGCAAGGTGAACTCGTCTGGTTGACATGGCAACAGCTAGGCTCTAGGCAGATCGAATTAGGTGTCGGATTCGGATGCAAAAGGTGCATGAAAACAAAGCACTGGCAGTGAAACCCTGCATTGCAGAAATTCTATGAAATTCTCCAAACTCAAAATGCTCCAAACCACTCCGGGCTTTGCCGGACAAAACTTGACAAATGTCTCAGCGGGGCGGGAGTCAAACACGCAACACATGCAACACGCAACCATTTCTGCCACCTGGATTTGTCGCCCTGTGATGTTCACAAAACAAAAAGCGTCAAAACGTCACATGCCAACAGGGCCTTCGTGTAGCTGTCGGACGTGGCGCGATCCCATGCCACCTACAATCCCACTGTGCAGAAGGTCTTGGACATGGCATGGTGACGGCAGGGAAAGAATCCGGGGGTTATCACATAGGGCTGACATAATCTGAATCTTCGTAGGCAGGTTTTCTTCGCCATCTCCTGCAAACTAGAGGCGTTTTCGTTCCTTCACACTTTGCCCAGATCAAAAAGGGATCTCCCACAATGGCATGGTGACAAATAGCGCACACAAGCTACTATTCCTTGACTGCTGGCAGTGAATGATCATGGAACAGCTTCTCAATAAATGCGTCGGGGTCATGAAATGTATGCTGAATCATCAACAATATTTCATCATGGCATGTATGGTCATCAATCGTAATTGTCCACATTGAGTGCAATTGTTTGTTTCTTTGGCTCAAGATGTGTAGATTATCAGCTGATAAAATGTTCATGAATCTGTCATGACATTTTTTGCTGCAACATTACATACAACATTGCCAGTGTGAAAATTATGAAACATTTAGCCGCCACATGTGGCTCCTCAAGTGCATGTTGTTACTACGCTTCATAACTGTTTGTTTTGTTTGTTGCTTGTGGACAGAATGAACATCAACCTATTGGTCATGAGAAACTGTTTCCGAACTGTGTGTCACAAAAGTGAAATGATAATGATAATCATGAAATTGATCTACGATCCATTTTTCGTAGTGGCATGTTTGCGCGTGAATTGCTCGACCAGTTCATAAATTCATAAAATCCGCGAGCTCGTGAACATGTATCAGCCCAAAATATCAACTCATCAAATGTGTGAGGTCGTTCAGTGTTTTAGCTCAGCTCAGGACATGTACAACTTGATAAACATCGCTCGCGAAATGTACCAATCCTTCCATCGATACAAAGTGTACAAGATGAAAAGTGCCCATTTCACAAAAACTGCTACAGAATTGCAAAAACATGCAAAAACGTACATATGCACGTTCAGCATACCGAAAAACATGTCGGGGTGTTGCAAACTGCTGATTTTTTCCAAGTTGGCCAAAGGATTCCAAGACAAATCATCCGAACCTATCTGAGCTTGTCTGCCTCAACTCTGAAGATGACTGAACTAACCCTCAAGACAATTCAATCAAAATTCTATGGCCAATTCAAACCCAACAGGGAAACCAATATCGACAAAATTATGTTACCGTTACCTACGTTTTGTGGGAACAAATGAATCGACACACAGTTGATCTTGGGTTTATTCAGTCGAGGGCTGAAGTCACAGCAGTTTTCGCGAATGTGGACACATGGATTACGGCAGTTTCGTCAACGGTTTGGGAATAAAAGAAAGATAGAAGGAAAGGATAGGAAAGGAACAACTCAAAACACATGCAAAAACCAACGGCCCTCACCGACAAAAAATAAAGTGAGAGAGTTCAAAGAAACATGAACAAGTTCGAGTTCACATGCACGTGCACGTGCACGTGGTACATGTACATGTGCACGTACATGTGCATGTGTCTGCCGATGTTTCCGCAAAAACTGTTCGACCACAAGTGGTGCATTTAAGATCATTTAAGTCCTCACCCCTATCTCAGTGCCGAACCGTTGGGCGTCGCCGGGTTCTGCAGGATCTGTATAGCAGAAACTTTGTCTGCTTGTGCTCTGGGGGCTGACCTGATCACGGCATATGGGAACTTGTTCATCCTTCGTCCTTCGTGCCAACTGCACCGCCCCAGTTCCGAGCCTTGAAATGGTGGCGCCATCGAAGTTCCTAGCAACCAATAGCTCTAAGGGCAATGGTGGCATAGGGATCACCAAGCCCTTCGTGTTGACCTAAGACGTGCTATGTAGACCCTGTCCCCAGATGTCTTCTTCGTCTGGCCATGCCACATCTGCGAGCCGCCCCATGGCGCACTAAGACACGAAGTGTCCGAAACACCAAAATCAATGCTGAAACCGACCAGGGGACATGGTTTTATTTTTTTTTAACATTCACTGCCTCATTTTTTCCTCCGTAAGCTGGATAAATTGTCCCACTAAATGTGGATGTTCCAAAATGCGCAAGTTAAGTTCTAGTACGACACTAAGGGGCATACGTAATCAACCGGACCAAAACCCCTCAAACCCAACTGTTTTCTTTCGTTGCAGTGAATTTGCTGTATGTTCCCCTGGAGCCTCACAGAGGACATCGGATGACATCGGTATATCTTTGCATCTTTGACCGTTTGATTTAAAAAAAAAAACAAACCGACTATGCGTGGTTACCACAAAGGGTTGCGCCCAAAACGTGTAGTCAATTGAGCTGCGGAACCCTACATTTTGATATGATTTGACACGTATCCTTTGGCATGTTTTTACCTTCGGACCCCAAAAAAAAACCACTGGCCGCGTGGTGGGCCGCAGCTGCTGGAACAACCAAGGCCACAGCAATTTCAATGTCGAGGTTTTCCGGGGCCTACTGTAGAGGTTTTGCCTCCGTGGCCTTTTTCCCGATGTCTTGTTCATGCGGTCACTTGGTGAATTCCAGAATCTTAGGAAAAACCTGACCTTCCAACCGCAAGGTTTAACTTTGTGGTTAGTCTAACCCCCTTTTTTGTTTACCCCCAATGATTTCACTGCGTATCACCGCCTTCTAAACAGCAAAGCAACATCTTTGATCACATCAAAAATGCAGAAAAAACAATACCGGCCTTTAAGGGGGTCCAAAATGTTCCAAACACCCCTTCACTTAAAGTTTAGACTTTGAATAACCTAGTTACATCCATGTAGAAAAGGTTTCGATTCATTTCAACCTACATAAGTTCATATAATTTCATGTTTTTTCTCTTCTTCTCTCCTTCGTTCTTCCTTCCTTTGCTTCCTTCTTTTTCCTGCTTCTTTTCCTGCTTCTTTTCCTGCTTCTTAATTCCTGCTTCCTTTTCTTTGGTTCTTGAATCTATGCCATGGGCCACGGGGTCAAAAAAATGCCAACCTTTTCCAAGAGTGATTGCTTGAATCCGCCTTGCAATCACATCCATGTTCGTCTGCATGAATGTGTCTTGCCGGTTTGTGCAAGACAGATGCTCTTCCCAGGACGTGTTCTTCCTTCTGCAGGCATGTGGAATTTAAATTTATGTTCGATCATGTTCGATCTGAAAATTAGTTTGATCACACGGGCAAATTCAAACTACTGAAATTCAATATATATTGTCCTTTGACCTAGTGAACGTGGTACCATGTAGTGTGAAGAAAACAACCGTAACCGGATGTCCATGCAGAAGTGAAACATATTGCAACGGTGGTCACTGAAGAACATGTAAAGATGGTGTCTTTGGTTTGACTGGATCACTGGATCGGTGGAAGCACAAACAAAAGCCATGAAATCTGGATGATTTCAATGAAGTACAACCAGACCCTCCACTCCGCACCCTGGCCAAGAGTTTTGGAGCGCGCTGCTCACAAATGACCACACATGACCACACAAATCACTCCAATCAGGCACTCTCATGGTCCTTGCCGTGAAACCTCTGAAAAGAGAGTTAGAACTGCTACTATCCAAGCATGAACCTCATCGTAGTTTCATCGTGCCAAGAACTGCTTGGGGATCTGGATGAATAAGTGAAGCTACATGCAGAAATGCTTGTACAGTAAACAACCACGATCCAAGTCCAAGATAGTCACAATCCAAGCTGCTGGAAAAAAGTTGCAGGAGATTTCCTGAAATCAGCAGGAAAACCAGCGGAGACTTTTCTGCAGGAGAGTTTTTCTGCAGGAAATTACAGGTGGATGCAGAAAAACCCGTCAGGTTTTCGGAAATCACTTCCTTCGCAGCCTGGCCGCATTATGAATGTTTTGTTTCCGTTGCAGTTTTAGTTGCTGTAAAACCTTTCCGGGAAAAAACGATTTATTTCATCCTGCTGAGAACCGATATGATTGGCGCAGTCAAGTTGTGGAAATTGCTGAGCCGTAAGCATCGTAAGCAATGGCAAACTAAGTGAAAATTAAGTAACGCAATACAAACATGTGGCCCAGCAATTGGCTGAAACGTTTTCCCATGGACTTCCAAGCGCGTGACCGTAACAACCATAGAACTCCATCACGTGATGCGCTTTCTCCTGGGCCAATTCCAAAGTGATGCACCCTGTGATGGGCAATTGCCAAGCTACTCCAAGCTGCAGCTGGGGTGGAAAGATGGGTATAACTGTATAACAGTATAACTTCGGTAAGCATCACAATAAGTTAAGATTTTATCATAAATGAAGAATAGTTAAGATATAAATATATATATAGTATTTAATCCCCACCATACTTGGTTCAAAAGTCCACTGGTAGGTGTGCAGCCTTTCAAGTTGGTACCTAGCCTCACATCAGCTCGCATCCCTGGCAGGATCACCTATGAGCTGCTTCACAGGGTAGCACCATCTCTCGGAAGCTACCGTGAACCCTCAGACAATGGACAAGATTTGTGAGCTGTTACAACAGCTGTGTTCAGCTCATGCTGTTACGTATTTGTCCAAGTACGAATGGTTACACTATGTTACACTTATGGTCCTGTGCCATTGCATTCAACAGCGAGACGATATCCAAGCTACATATTGAAAGAACACCAAGCTCGATGTTGCTAGAGCTAGTGTCAAGTTTGGTCCCATATTCCATAGTCGTGGTTCACATATCCCATCCCTGACACTTCCACCGTTTACCTGTGCAGGTGTGTCGTCGCAAAGGGTTTCCTCGGAACGTGGCACTGGGTCTGGCACCGGCAACCGGGCCCCAAAAAAGCCCCAAGAGCACGAAAACTCCGAAGTTTCAAAGTCCAAAAAGCGCAAGGAGATACAAAAAGCGCAGCTGAGAATCCCAAGGAATGCATGGCTTTTGGTGACGATGCCCCGCCCCATGGGCGCAAGCGTTGCCAGATGATGAAGGTCATCCGCCTTGTCGAAACCCCAAACCTGGCATCGGTGTTCCCAGCGCCGGATGCCGGACAGGAACCGTGTGGCTGCGATCAAAATCTGGTAACAAGTGATGCAGTGATGCCAACCAAGCGTCAAGGGTCAATTTCACCAATAAACAGGAAGACCAGATACAATTGCGGGGTGGTTCAGCAACATATCCCACATGTATGGCAGCCCACTCGATCTCGGTATTTTTTAAGACAAAGGAAAAAATATCTTCAGCCACTGCCTTCCTTGAGGCTGTTGTTGTGCAGCCACACTTTCTGGAGACTCGAGAGACCAGCAAAGAGTCCATCGGGAAGCACACTGATATTGTTGTGATCCAGCCCCACTTCCTGGAGCCTCGAGAGACCAGCAAAGAGTCCTTCGGGAAGTGCACCGAGCTGGTTGTTGTCCAGCCACACCTTCTGTAGCTTCGACAGACCAGCAAAGAGTCCTTCGGGAAGTGCACTGAGTTGGTTGTTGTGCAGCCCCAACACTTGGAGCCTCGAGAGACCAGCAAAGAGTCCTTTGGGAAGTGCACTGATGTTGTTGTGATTCAGCGACACTGCCTGGAGACTCGAGAGACCAGCAAAGAGTCCTTCGGGAAGTGCACTGAGCTGGTTGTTGCTCAGCGCCAAAATTTGAAGACTCGAGAGACCAGCAAAGAGTCCTTCGGGAAGTGCACTGAGCTGGTTGTTGCTCAGCGCCAAAATTTGAAGACTCGAGCGACCAGCAAACAGTCCTTCGGGAAGTGCACTGAGGCTGTTGTTGTGCAGCGCCAACACTTGGAGCCTCGAGAGACCAGCAAAGAGTCCTTCGGGAAGTGCACTGAGCTGGTTGTTGTGCAGCAACACATTCTGGAGCCTCAACAGACCAGCAAAGAGTCCTTCGGGAAGTGCTCTGAGCTGGTTGTTGGGCAGCAACACATTCTGGAGCCTCGAGAGACCAGCAAAGAGTCCTTCGGGAAGTGCTCTGAGCTGGTTGTTGTGCAGCAACACATTCTGGAGCCTCGAGAGACCAGCAAAGAGTCCTTCGGGAAGTGCACTGAGATGGTTGGAATTGAGCCACACTGTCTGGAGCCTCGAGAGACCAGCAAAGAGTCCTTCGGGAAGTGCACATGCATTTTTTGCCAAAACAATTTTAAGAAGTCAAAACGGCATTTGTTTATATGTTTCAATATGCGTCGCACTGAGAAGGTGCACAGTCCTTCAGGAAGTTCTCGCAGGCTGTTGTGACGGAGGTCCAGGAATCGCAAGTTTGTCGCTCCAACGAACGTGTCTCGGTCAACTTTGGTGATGTTGTTGCCACTGATGTCAAAAAAAATCAAGTGCGGATTTCCTTCAAATAGTCGGGGCGGCAAACACCTGATCAAGTTTCCAGCTTCCAACTCGTAAGCTGTCTGTGTTTCATTGTCCCAGCCTGGCTTGCTTCCAAGCAGAAGGTTCTCAAGGGATGGCAGATGGGATAAATGGTCTCCTGAGATGTTGTGGAGTTCGTTCCCATGGAGGGAGAGCACTTCCAGCTGATCCAATCCATAGAAAGAGTCCCTGGCCAGCATGCTGAGTTTTGACCGGCTGATATCCAATATCTGTAAGCAAGGGAGATGCTCAAAGCTTCTTGGTTTCAAGCTCGTTATGGAATTGTTTGCTAGGGACAACCGCGACAGGCGGCAACCCAAAGGTTTGAATGCCTGTGGCTCAATGCTGGTGACACCAGCAATGACAAGCTGCTCTTGCTGCAGTTGCGCTGCCAAGCTGCAGCTTTGAAGTCGTCCAGCGGAACACCTGCAAGGGAAGCACGTGAAGTCTCCTCTGTGCCCTGGATAAACATCCTGACAGATCAGCAAGTAGACAAGCAACGCCGTCAAACATGGTGAGTAGATGTACTTCAGGCGTCTCACCCATGGACATCTCACATGGGCCCAGACAACCTTCGGGCGGACATCTCTCGCGGCTTCCAACTCAGGCGTTTGCCCTCTCTGAACAGCGCGACAAGCGCAGCACACGTGAGCAATGCTCACATAGACTGCCATGTATTGGAGGAACTCTGAAGGGAAAGCGAACTTGGGACTGATACCTGATGCAATCTGAGACAATCCAAGTCATGAAACGTTTTGCAACACCCTAAACCATGACCAGCCACCAGAAGGACCTGATAGCGAATGATAGCAGCACCAAATGCGTGGCAAGGTGCTGTTGCTAAAGCCCAGCTGCGAGCGCTCTCCAAAATTACCCCAAACAGACACGTTCACGTGCAACTCGGTCGTCCCGATC
This sequence comes from Cladocopium goreaui, assembly GCA_947184155.2. Taxonomy (NCBI): domain Eukaryota; class Dinophyceae; order Suessiales; family Symbiodiniaceae; genus Cladocopium; species Cladocopium goreaui. The sequence continues at coordinate 33,374 of CAMXCT020002927.1, forward strand.
ACAACCATCACCAAGTAGGTCAAAACATATCCCAGATCAAAGAAGACGTCCAGCATCGCACAGGTGTAGCGACACCGCATACTCTCCGGGAAAATGAAGAGCATGTTGGGGTAGATGCTGTTGCAAAACAGTAGCGCCCAAAACAACCAGAATGTTACCTTCAGGGCTGAGCCATCCACCTGATTAACCGTTTAACATGGTTGAACCATGCGTTTGTTGCATATTTCATCCAACTCCCTGCCTTCAAAGATTCTGCAACTGAGAGCCTTTGTTGTTCTGCAAAGAGTGCAATGCCACCGAGCAAATGAAGCTTCCCAAACGCCTGAAGCAAAATGGTCAGGAGCTGTAGCAAAGCCACTTTGAACATGTAGTAGGTGCCTTCAACTCCAAAATAGCGGTCATAGACAATTTGTGACAGCTGTCTGCTCTTCCGTTTTTGAGCTGTCGGAGCAGAAAAGCAAAGCAAATCGCGTGCGAAAACCACTGCAAGAACTGCATAAGGCCCTGATAAGCACAAGGCATCCCACCATGACCCGTCAAAGCGTTCTCCAAACGCGACTTTGACAAAGCGATGCTGTCCCAGTTGATCTATGCTTTCGTGCAAGCTGGAAGGGCCATACCGAAAGAGGTATTGACATGTGAAATAAGCTGCCGTGATCATAGCAATGAAACGGGCCAGTAACAGAAGCACCGGAAGAAGAGCAGCCAAAATCTGTGAGCCGCGAGGCAAACTCGGTATCAGGTCTCCAGAACTTGAACCCTTGGCATTTGGACCGTCACGTTGCAGCCACCTTCGAGGCTTTGCATCCTCCAAGAGGCCAAAAGCATCCGCCAAAAGGCAAAGTTCGCTGAGGTTACTCTGCAGCCTTGTTAAGGAGGCAACACAAAGAACGACAGTGGCCAAATAGCCTGAGCTTCGCAACGCTTCAGCAACGATTACTAGATGTGTAAGCTAGAGCAAGTTAGGTTGCAAATGAATCAACATACATATGTATCATCGGTTTCAACATATTTATCCACTTAAGAATGAAGGGAAACGGTCCTGCTTTGAATGGCCTGCAAATTCATCAAATGCCGTGAATGACATGCCAAGATATGCCAGCTGGCCGTTCATGGACATCACGATCTTGCTGCATCTCCGCTCCTCTTCTTGGGCAAATCCATCCCACAGTGCCACGATCTTCCACGGTTCTTCTTCGCTTTGAAATCTTTTGCTCAGCGCAAGCCACACCAGTTGAACTTGCTGGAGGGATTCACAATGGATTTCACAAGAAAGAACATCATGGTCTCCTGGAAATGTGAATGGAGCATGTCCAAATCACAGAGCAACTCTGAACAGATCTGAACAGATCTGAACAAAACACAACTTGACTTCAAGGATCTTCAAGGCTTTTGACTCGTGGCCGTGGCGTCCTTGACTCGTTAGGTCCGCGAGGCGCTTGATCTTTGCATGTGCTGTTGCATTCGTCACTTCACCTTCGTCCAGGGCTCGGCGCAGAGCATTCCTGAGGCAATCCCGAGCTACAACACCTATGAAAAGCGAAGGATCTGCATGGTCAAGGGGACTGGATCTGATGATTATGTCCACTGCCTACAGATGGGGCACTAATTATGCACTGATTATGCACTGATTATGCTTATCACTGCAATTTGCGACTGCAGTGGGTCAAAGAGAAGAGATAGTGACCGATAGTCACTGTCGTGCTGCCGATTATGTACTTTTGAGGCTGCAACTTGAAAGAACCAAGTCTGAATGGTCACCCAAACTTCTTGTCCTAGCGTCTGAAAGCTAAGAAAGTGGATCCGTGCCTGACGGAAGTTGCTTGTCCTTGGCTCACATGGGGTCGCTTGCCAAGACCTACATGCAGACCGCTATCAGCTCAACATGCACTTTCTTCGCGAAAACAATCAAATACAAAAAATGGGGAAAAATTGAAATGCGTGAAATATGTTGAAACTGTTTTGAAATTTGTTTTCACAGCGTCAAATCCGTGTCGCTTTGTCGCAAATCTGTGTTCGGGAAGTCATCAGCGGAACTTCCAAAGACCAGAGAGAGGTGCGACAAGTTCGCAGGACGAATCGCCTCCAGGGCTCAGTTTTTCCAAATTTCGGACACAGAAAAACTATAAAACTATGGATTGAGTGGATTATTTGGATAATTTGAAACTATAAACGAAATTTTCGGACAAAGAGTTACTCATAGTTACTTCTTATGCGTTGCTGGAAAGGTTTGTCCGATGCACTGCAGATCACTGCAGTACCCTCTGGTAATCTGGCAATGGGTAAGCGGAAACAGCCGATTTCTGGATGGTTTTCCATGGTTTTCCGGTACCCCCCCATTTCCATCCATTTCACATGTATTTCACATGTTTGCCATAGGTTTGATGGGGTGCCTGTGAGCAAATGGCTTCAGAAGCCAACGACAGTTCCAGAGTCGCTCGGTGCATCCGATCGAATCGCAGCAGAGCATAAGATACAGATGCGAAGAGCAGCGAGATCAACACGACACAAATTGAGGTGGCCGACCCCACCAATCGATCAAGGCTCATCCAGAGCACAGGATACCTACAGCTATCAGCTATGGTCATGTGCAGCACCATGTGAAAACATGTTACAACATACATGGGGTAATGAAATGTGACCGGCCATTGGCACAGCATGGTTCAAGTGCGAGCTGCAAAGAGATGACAATCAAGGCCAGCAAGGCCCTCGATTCGATATCAGCCGTGGCTTGTACAAAGAAAATCATCAGCAGCTCTGCATATTGAAAAACCTCAGAGCAGCGCAATGCCAGCAGAGTCGAAGCTGTTTGTCTGGGGGTGATTTGAGCCTATGGGTCTATGGGTCACAACCTCAACAATGTTGCAGAGCATGTTGCAGACATGTGGTCCAGTGGTTACATAGTTTCTATTCTCAACTCTTTCAAAACTAGAATGTTGCATCACGACATATGCAAACCATGACAGCAAATCTGTCTGTATCCATGGCACGAGATGACATCTGGAGAACGCATTGTGGTAAAATCGGGCAAGTCGATGAGCATCGCAATATCCATGAGAATTTCCGTGGAACTTCGTGCAGCAATGGCAAGGGAACGGATCCTGAAGCAGGGGAGGCCGGGGAGGCCGGAAAAAAAAAACAGGTGCAGCCCGGCTGCGAACGGTTGCACAACGTCTGGCGAACACACCCTCAACCCCCAAACCCCCAGAGTGAAATGGGAACCCTTGCTACGGCTACGCATTCGGGAAGAACCTTCGATGGCCTGCCTTTGGTTCACGTGGGAAAATTTATGAAAACATGGTACAACTGGTACAACCATGTTTGGCCAAAGACATCCAAAGATATTTTGCCTGCAAATACTCTCTTGAACTCTTGGAGCTATGCAAACTTGGAGCTATGCATTCCTGGGGTTCCCTGGGTCGAGGTTCGATTTGTGACTCTGGAATCTCGGCCAGCGAAGCTGCGCTTGGCGTGGGTGAACTGGGTGAACCTCTGCGAACTGTCTGCAGTTCATGTCTACATGTGGTCACTGCAATGAACCTCTGGCAATTTGTTGATACCTGTCGAATTTCTGTCTGGCTCGAAGGTGGCAAGTCTGACTTGTAAACGGCGCCCGCCTATCTCAAGGTGGCTTTGTGAACGACCCACCTGTGCAAATCAAAATGAACATCGCATCGATCAACAGCCACCAAATGAGTCCAAATCATCAATGGAGCCTTCGAAATATGCCGCTGGAACGAACGAAACAATTATGAAACCATATGGTTCCATTACATAATGTGGCACGAACATGAGAAGGGGGGAACGAAAACCAGCATCCCATCTACCCCTATTTTCCCCCAAAGATTTTTCACCCACAGACTTTTCACCTATATACTTTTCACCCACAGACTTTTCACCCAGAGTCTTTCACCCATATACTTCTCACCCGTATACTTTTCACCCAGGGACTCTTCACCCCAAAGACTTTTCACCCACAGGTTTTTCACCCATATACTTTTCACCCAAGACTGTTCAACCATATACTCTTCACCCACGGACTTTCACCCATAATTTTTTCGCCCACAGACTTTTCACCCAGACTTTGCACCCTCAGACTTTTCACCCATACCCGTCTCACCCACATACTTTTCACCTACAGACTTTTCACCCGCAGACTTTTCACCCACAGTTTTTCACCCATATACTTCTCACCCATACACTTTTCACCCGTAGACTTTTCACGCAGAGACTCTTCACTAACTTGAGAGGGGGGGACGAAAGGTAGGTGGGGGCAAATACAGGAGGGACAGGAAGAGAGAGAGAAATTGGACGAGGAGAAGAATAACAAGAAGAATAATATCACGGTCAGTATTACAAGAACTAATGCAAGATCGAGGTGCTGAGTTTGCTGACAAGATACATGCACGAGATGAGGCTAAAGTGCTTCAACCGATGGATGCTCGGTTGAGGCACTTTGTGTGTAGAGGTGTAATCCCTCAAGGATGCAACGCTCATGCTAAAGGAATGCGGCATGTGGTGGCGAGTATATAGAGTCGATGGGGACTGCAAAGCAGCGAAAGATATACAGATATCCAATATCACCAATCTGCAATGACATGCGCTGATTCCATTTTTTTCTGCGGACCAGGGGGGATCGAATGTGGAGATTCCTTACTTTCAGCTCTCAATTTCCGGGAAAGGGCCAACCACCTCCCCCAGTACTAAACTAGTACTAAAGTACATAGAACTCAGGTAGCCTAGGCTACCTTTCGTGATATACATTTTACATTCAGACTTTTCCCCGATATACTTTTCACCCACAGACTTTTCACCCACAGACTCTTCACCCACCGTCTTTCACCCATTATATTTCTCACCCATATACTTTTCACCCAAGGCTGTTCAACCATATGCTTTTCACCCACGGACTTTCACCCATAATTTTTTCATCCACAGACTTATCAACCGCAGACTTTTCACCCACAGACTTTTTAGCCACGGACTTTTCACAGGCGAGGGGTTCACTTTGGGCACAAATTCGAGCTCACTTTGGGCATAATTTTTTGAGGTTCACTTTGGGCAAAAAATTTGGCTCACTTTGGGCATAGAATGTTTCATTTTGGGCATAAATGGGTTCACTTTGGGCAAAAATGGGTTCACTTTGGGCATAAATGGGACCACTTTGGGCATAAAAAGCAGAGCCACGACACCTTTAGGGTTTATATGTTGTTGCACTTAATGTAAGAAGTGCCACGACACCTTTAGGGTTCATATATTGTTACACTTGCAACAAGAGCCACGACACCTTTAGGGTTTATATGTTGTTGCACTAATGTAAAAAGAGCCACAACACCTTTAGGGTTTATATGTTGTGGCACTTAATTCCAGAAGAGGCACGACACCTTTAGGTTTTTTGTTGTTACACTTAATGTAAAAGAGCCACGACACGTTTAGGGCTTGTATGTTGTGGCGCTTAGTGCAAGAAGAGCCCGACACCTTTAGGGTGAGACACGACACCTTTAGGGTTTATATGTTGTTGCACTTAATGTAAGAAGAGCCAAGACACCTTTGGGGTTCATATATTGTTACACTTGCAACAAGAGCCACGACACCTTTAGGGTTTGTATGCTGTTACACTTGTATTTCGGACTGGTGACTTAGGACTTAGGCCACCATAGTGACATAGGATTTTGTGCACCAAGTCCTAAGTCACTGGTGTTCTTACCAGGTGATTTGTGTGTGTACCAAGTCCTAAGTCTTGGGGTTGTGATTGGATCCAAGCACTTTTCACGTTTTAAAAAAAAAACTTCTCTTAATAAGTCATCAGAATCTACATACTTACATTACATTACAGTACAGTACATTACATCACTACAATACAGTAAAGTACAGTACATTACATTACACTACAGTACATTACATTACATTACAGCACATTACAGTACATTATATTGCATACATGCAAGGGACTTGGTGCACAAAATCGTATGTCACTAGAGGGGCACAAGTCCTAAGTCATCAGAACCTACATACTTACAGAACATTACAGTACAGTACAGTACATTACACTACAGTACATTACATTGCATTACAGCACATTACAGTACATTATATTACATACATGCACAGGACTTGGTACACAATATCGTATGTCACTAGAGGGGCACAAGTCCTAAGTCACCAGAACCTACATACTTACAGAACATTACAGTACAGTATAAACAGTACATTACACTACAGTACATTACATTACATTACAGTAAAGTGCAGTACATTACATTACACTACAGTACATTACATTACAGTACAGTACATTACAGTACGTACATGCAAAGGACTTGGAAATCGTCTGTCACCAGAGGGGCACAAGTCCTAAGTCATCAGAACATACATACATATATTACATTACATTACAATACAGTACATTACATCCCAATACATTTTTCAATATTTTTTAATTTATTTAATTGCTTTAAAATACTGTCTGTATATAAATCGAAGGAAAAAAATAAAATCACATATTTTTTTTGAAATATTTTTTTGAAGATGGGCACAAGTCCTAAGTCATCATTTTTTCAACGATTGGCTCGAATCCTAAGTCATCATTTTTCCCCGTTTTGTTTCCCCGTTGTTAGAAAAAATGATGACTTAGGACTTGTGCCCATCTTCAAAAAAATATTTAAAAAAATATGTGATTTTATTTTTTCCTTCGATTTATATACAGACAGTATTTTAAAGCAATTAAATAAATTAAAAAATATTGAAAAATTTAATGTATTGGGATGTAATGTACTGTATTGTAATGTAATATATGTATGTATGTTCTGATGACTTAGGACTTGTGCCCCTCTGGTGACAGACGATTTCCAAGTCCTTTGCATGTACGTACTGTAATGTACTGTACTGTAATGTAGTGTATTGTAGTGTGATGTAATGTACTGCACTTTACTGTAAGGTAATGTAATGTACTGTACTGTAATGTACTGCACTGTACTGTAATGTACTGTAAGTATGTAGGTCCTGATGACTTAGGACTTGTGCCCCTTTGGTGACATACGATTTTGTGCACCAAGTCCTATGCATGTATGTAGTGTAATGTACTGTACTGTAATGTAATGTAATGCAGTGTAGTGTAATGTACTGTACTGTAATGTACTGTAAGTATGTAGGTCCTGATGACTTAGGACTTTTGCCCCTCTAGTGACATACGATTTTGTGCACCAAGTCCTATGCATGTATGTACTGGAATGTACTGTAATGTAATGTAATGTACTGTAGTGTTAGTGTAATGTAATGTAATGTACTGTACGGTACTGTAAGTATGTGGGTTCAAGCCAAATAGCTGCAGCGCACGAGCGTGATGACTTAGGATCATCTTAATATATTTCTGCTAGTTCATTCCTATGTCATCATGGTTTTACGAGTGGTCCATGCCGCACTAAAAAAAATCAAACATAGTTTCTAATCTCATCGGACACCTGATGAGTTGGGACTTGTCCAGGGGGGGTCCGACGCATGATGAGATAGGATTTGGCCACACCGGGGTATCTTTCACAGTCCTAAGTCGCTCGCTTGAAATATAATGTAAGAAGAGCCATGGAACTTTTAGGGCTTTTATGTTGTTGCACTTAATGTATGAAGAGACACGACACCTTTAGGTTTAATCCAGTAGTACCGCACAAGGCGGTGGCGGAAGTTTCAAAAATGGGAAACCTATAGGAGAGATTGGTTGTTGTGAATCAGGGATGGCAGAGCGAATCCACTGATGGACCGAAAGGTGCTTGAGGTCTCCTCTCTTTCTCTCTCTCTCTCTTTCATCTAATTACCTATCTATCCATCTATCCATCTATCCATCTATCCATCTATCCATCTATCCATCTATCCATCTATCCATCTATCCATCTATCCATCTCTCTCTCTCTCTCTCTCTCTCGCTTTCATCTGTCTATCTGTCTAGCGGTCTACCTGTCTATCTATCTATCTATCTATCTGTCTATCTATCTATCTATCTATCTGTCTGTCTATCTGTCTACCTGTCTATCAGTGTCATTCAGTGCAATGTAGTGTAGTGTAATGTGGTGTAGTGTAGTGGAGTGTAGTGGAATGTAGTGTAGTGTAGTGTAATATAGCGAAGTGTAGTGGAAGGTAGTGTAGTGTAATGTAGTGTAGTGTAGTGGAGTGTAGTGTAGTGTAATGTAGTGTAGTGTAGTGGAGTGTAGTGGAGTGTAGTGGAGTGTAGTGGAGTGTAGTTGTAGTTGTAGTGTTGTGTAATGTAGTGGAGTGTAGTGGAGTGTAATGTAGTGGAGTGTAGTGTAGTGTAATGTAGTGCAGTGTAGTGAAGCGAAGCGACATCTGAACCTCCAAAAGTGGTCCGAACCCCTGGTGCTTTTAACATGTTGACTTCGAAATGTGCTTCGCGCCACAACGGCGTGCACTTTTTCGACATCCGAACCTCCAAAAGTGGCGCGAACATGTGGTGTTTTGTACATTTTGACTTGGAAATGTGCTTCGCGCCACAACGGCGTGCACTTTTTGGACATCTCAACTTCCAAAAGTGGTCTGAGAATGGTGTGCTTTGTACATTTTGACTTGGAACTATGCTTCGCGCCACAACGGCGTGCACTTTTTCGACATCGCAACTTCCAAAAGTGGTCCGACGCTGGTGTGTTTTGTGCTTCGCGCCACAACGGCGTGCACTTTTTCGACATCTCAACTTCCAAAAGTGGTCCGAACCCCTGGTGCTTTTAACATTTTGACTTCGAAATGTGCTTCGCGCCACAACGGCGTGCAACTTTTCATCTCTCATCTCCCCAGAAATGTCTCCGCACCCGCCGCTTTAGCGAGCCTACTTTTCAACCCTCCGGAGCCACAAAACCACGAAAAAACACAGTGGTTCGCGACTTTCCTACCTTTTCGCGCACCTGCATCTTCTTTCTTCTGATCTTTTCTTTTCTGACTCTTCTCCCTGCTGACTGCTTTTTCATCTCTCCATATTGTCGGAAGTTTGACTTCCAAATTTCCTTCGAATATACTTTTCACCCAGACACTCTTCACCCAGAGACTCTTCTTCCACAGGCTTTTCAAACTTTTCACCCAGAGACTCTTGACCAATATACGTTCTTTTTACCTTCAAACTTTTCACCCTTATACTTTTCACCCAGGGACTTTCACCAACACATTTTTCGCCCACAACTTTTTGACCCACGCTCTTTTCACCCACACACTTTGCACCCTCAGACTTTTCAGCCATACCCGTTTCACCTATATACTTTTGACCCACGGGCTTTTCACCCACAGACTTTTCACCCACAGACTTTTCACCCGCAGACTTTCGCCCATACACTTTTCGCATCTTTTCGCCCACAGGCTTTTCACCCACAGACTTTGCACCCTCAGAGTTTTCACCCATTTCCGTTTCACCCACATACTTTTGACCCATGGACCAGGAAAACAACCGGACCTAGGGGGAATCAATACCCACCGTCGCTGTTTTGCCGCATGGTATATTACCCTGCAAAACCATACCTTTCGCACGCCTAAAACACCATCTATTCTATATACGACGTTTTCGGCAACTTGAAGCAGCTACCTCCCCCCACACCCCCTATTCTCACTTCGTTCGGGAATAACAACTAGCCAGCTTCCCAGCTGGCTTCCGTAATTTAAGCAATCACATTACCATCAATGTGGCAATTACTTGGCACATTACGTGGCACATTACGTGGCACATTACGTTGCATCTTGCATTGCGAGCCGGTGCGACGTGGCTTGACTGCGTTCCATGCCTTGAGCTTCCCAAGGCAGAGATTCAGCGTCCAGGTGTTTGTATCCTGGGAATCAGCACAAGGTGCGGCACAAGTTGTATTGCAAGTTGCAACTTTGCACCAGGCTGGCATTGAATGGAAGATTCTTATGTTGTTAAAAGTGCCATACCATTGAATCTGCCATTTCTGGGCACACCGTGCTTCAACGCGGTGGTGTTTTGAACCAGATTGAATTTCTGAAACCGTCCTCGATGTGAACCCACATGTAAGGCCGGCGTCGCAGGCACTGCTTCAGCTGCCGGGTGGCAGCAAACCTTGAGCAAGTTCGGTTTGTCATGTCAATTCATTGAAGCCAATCGCATTTTGAATGACATGTTTTCTGTCACGTGGAACAATATGGGAACAATGACAACTTCTCATGGGGTCATCTCCATTTTTTCGAATATGATAAACGTCTTTGGGTAAAGCTAAACCACACCAAGCTTCAATGCTGTCTTGGATTCGCGTGGTACGCTGGGACAGCCGTTCACATACAAGACCAGCTCCTCCAAAAGCAAACAGCTCTCGAAATTCCATGGAAACAATAAATTAGAAGGATGTGCGGTGGTCACATGGTGAGAAAACAAGTCTCAACCTACCCTGCAAGCTCCTCCAAACGAAGCTTCAACAATGCCTTGTTGCTGACGCCCAACTCGATGTCCTCTAAGTCTGGAAGGTCTGACAGCCACAGCTCCAAACGTCTCAAGGAAGGGCAAAGCAAAGCAGACAAACCAGAAATGCTTCTTAAAGATCCTGCGAAGCGAATCACTAGGGTCTGAAGAGCGTTTCCGAAGGAAGCACCCGCTAGATCATCCAAACGCTCCAAACCAGTGTAGGCAAGATCGAGCCGTAAACTTTGCAGTTTGGCTGGCAGGTTGTCGATGAGAATCCGCAAGTCCGGGTCTCGGAAATTGTGGCAACCTGTCAGTGACACTTGGATGCTCCTTCTTTCTGCATCTGACCGTAGTGCTTGCCACAGGGTTGATGGGGCTTGTTGTCCGTTCCGATATGACTGCTGGATGCTGGTCAGTGCAAAGTGGGAGGCTAAAGCTTTGTTGACGGCATCATAGCGGGGGTGCTGCGTTGGAAAAGGCGTGTCCAACGCCCATGTCCTGGCTCGCGGACATCGCACGGAGTTCAAAATCCGTGTCTTGTCCTCTTCTTTGGACGCTTGTGCTGTAGCAATGTCAACGCTGAGGCCTTTCTGAAGCAAATCCATTGGAAAGGATTGCTCACGGCGCGACTTGCAGAGCAAGCCCAAGATGGGGAGAACCCGGGTCTCAGCACCGACTAAGCCATCAGTGATGACATGGGCAACATGGCCAAGATCTGTGGCAGCAACATCAAGTAGCAAAGAGTTGGTGTCCCGTTCCTCCACCTCATGTCACATTTAGCCACAACATGTGAAGATTGAGACCTGAGATTTTTGGGAAGTTCCAAGAATTTCACAATCAAACTAACTCACAGCTCAATATGCTCAATGAGACAAACTGAGCGCCAGGCTGCGATCGACTCCTCAAAGCAACACCAAATCCTCGTAAATGGTGTCGTTGTTGTTGTTGTAAGCGGACGTCAACCTGCTCCTCACCGAAGTGAAGTAGTTAAGACGCCATAGTATGCCATCTGCGAGAATCAAGTTCCCATACTTCTCCAAGCAAAACTCAAAAGAAGCGAAACCTGCCTGAAATAAAAAAAGAAGTAAACACAGTGCGCCAGCTAGCATTCCGCATGGAATGTTTGTTGATCAAGTACGACTTGCCAAAAAGGTAAAGTCCGTAGCCTCTGCAGACGCCAAACTGCTGCAGCCCAAGCCACGGCTCGCTGATGTCGCTGCACAGCCGCAGCGATCATGGAGCGTGAGTCACGCAACACCTCACCTGCCTGAGCATCGGCTGTCGCATTGAGAACGCGGCAGAGATGAACATCAATCCAACCATCTGGTGGTGTCCAGTCAGGCACCTTGTTGTGAGAAGGGATCCAAGTGCAAACAGTGCCCTGAATCAATAAGCCGCTGATCCGCTGCCAGAAAAGCGGCAAGTCACCCTCCCAACGGCCAGTGCTAATGCCTCGCTGAAGCCGCCGCACCAAAGCCTGATTGTCAATCAAGAGCATCACCGGTCTGTTAGCTGCAGAAGAGGCTAAACAAGCTTGCAGAAGAGCAGCACGCTCACCTGCAGCAGGTGTTTGCTCAAAACCAGTCACGGCACCTTGAACAGTGGTGCCTGAAAGTGTCGAAACCGCCCAGCTAGCTCTTTGCCATCGATCACAGGAAGTAGCTATGATACAACTGCCGTCCAAACCCAAGGTGGGTCGCTGAAGAGAATCGAATTGCTGAATAAAAGTAACCAAAGCAGGATCTGCAACCATGTTGGAAAAAGGCAACACAGGAGGAGCATCCACAAGTGGAACCAGCAAACGACGTTCAGTAGCGCTCCTGAACTCACCATCCCATGGCTGCGCTTGGCAGTGAAAAGTGAGATGTTCTCGATCAGGAGACCGCAATCCACATTCACAACTCAAAGCAGAACCAAAGCGCTCTGTGACCCTGCCATCCACTGCAGCACCAGTCAAAACCCTGCGACTGTAGTAATCCATGCCTAAAGCTGCATTTGCCTGAAAAAGGAAAACCGGCTCCTTGCCGTTTGGCCATCGACCATCCGTTTTGGTGTCTTTAGTCCACAAACCAACGAGCCATGAATGGATAGCGGCCTTTTGCAAGCTTTTCAAAGACATCTCCCCAGGTTTCAAAATCCCAGCAGGCGTGTGCCACAGGCCATCGTCAAGTCGCCATTTCCAATCTTTGAGTACTGCTTTCCAGCGAGGAGCAGGCGAGGTAGCTGCAGGCAACCCTTGGGCACGGCGGCATTGCCGATTCCATTCCGCCCGTGCGGCGGTGAACTGGAGCGCAAACATCGGATGTAGTCTTGCAGAACCCAAAGAATTCCAAAAGAGCAGCCGGCTCCTACCTGGAGGAGCCCTTCGACCCCAAAGTGCAGTTTCGATCATAGATGTCCATGTTCGAATGGTTCTTGCACTGAAGTGATGGAAAGCACCGGACCAAGCAAATAAAGATATCACCAACTTATGCACCAATGCAATGCGAGTGCCTAAGTGCTGTGCTGCCAAACGAATTTTGAGACACCGTCGCTGAATGTTGTCACTGACAATATCCGCATCAACACAAGAACTGGGGCGTGACAAATTGTATTGAATGCCAAGCAGTGTGAAAGTATCCGCAGGTACACCTACTAAATCTTTCTTCTTGCGCGCCTTGGCAACCAGATGCGGTTTGGTGGCGAAGCTAGCCAATTTGTCAGGGTGAAGTTCGAAGCCGAGAATAGCATCGGCTTGCGCTCCCGCAGTCATGGCGTTGATGACCACTTCAAAACTTTGACAACCTTGTTTCCACATGGTGCGATCGTCCAAATAAATAGCCAAAGAAATCCTTGGTTCCTGCCGTTTGACAAACCTCACCCAAAACAGCAACACCCCACGGCATAGCTTCATTGCTTTGTAAAATGAAGTTTTGCGCGGGTTGTTGGAAATTGCTTCCTCCAATGCATGCTGGTTGTTCGCGTACGCACATACCCAATATGCTGGAACGCGGAGTTCTCGAAGGGTTGAGTGCCGGCGGAGGCAGGTGAGAAAGAGGTGTATGGGTTCAAGCCATGCATGCGAGACAAACCACAAAGGTCTCTGGGCCTCAGGACTATCTGCCACAAGCCTCAGGATTTGTCACAGCACTGTTTTGCCTCCAAAAAACGAAGTTTACCTATGTAAACATATACTACTTGATCATCACTTTCCTGTTTAACGGGCCGTTTCTCTATGTATCCATACGTATCCCATTTTTTGGACACGCCCAAAATGAAGAGTTCACCGTTTGAACCCACAGGCACCAACTGATGTTCGAATACATTTCTTCTCGCGTAGCACACTTGCTTGAAAATAAGCTCGGGTGCTACCCCCAACAGCTTGGAAGTTTCTGCTTTGTTTCATTTTTTCACAGCGCCGTTTCAGAACGGAACATCACCCGCTGCAAGCTGGGGTATTAAAAAGAGGCTGCTTCCAGATTTCAGGCTAGAAAACGCCACCATGAGACCTTGCATCGTTGTCATCAAACAAGTGAACTCATACATAGGCAGTCATGTTGGACTGCACGCTGTTACTAACTCTAGTAGTCATGTGACTTTCATGATGACATCATGCGCACATTGTCATACAATCATACACATACAAGCATGCAATGGTGCTGCACAATGGTAAAAGAACCAGGGCCAGGAACCTCAACAGGTATCTGCACAGGAACCCTCCAGAAGCTGACCAGGTGTCTGCACCGGAACCTTCCGGAACCGCAACAGGTATCTGCAGCGGAAACCTCCGGGACCTCACAAAGTATCTACATTGGAACCTTCCGGAGCCTCACCAGGTATCTCAACCAACATGAATTGATACAAAGGCAATCATGTTGGATGACACGCTGCTACTAACTGTATATGATCTTGTGCTTGTCATCATGACATCATGTGCACATTGTCAAACCATCATACACATACAATCATACAGATACAAAGCATACACATACAACCATGCAATGATGCCGCACACAGGTACGTGACGCATTCCCATGAGAAGTAGTACAAACACATAAGGTGCAAGTGTTCACTTTGCACACTTTTGTGTTCACCATTCGGTCCTGCTGTTGACAAGATTGTTCATGAATCTGCGGCAAGCAACCAACATGAACTCATACACACGCAATCATTGTCGATTAAACGTTCTTACTAGTTGTATATGGTCTTGTGATCGTCATGACAACATCATACGCACATTGTCATACAATCGTACACATACAATCATACAGATACAATCATACACATACAACCATGCAATGGTGCTGCACGCAGGTAAATGAATCAGGGCCCTGGAAAGAATTATACACATACAATGTGCAAGTGCTCACGGTGTCTAATTACTTAGGTGTTGATGTGTTCATTCCATTCCCTTCCTGCAGGTAACAGAATTGCTTATTGGTCTTGGGCAAGCAACCAACATGAATTGATACAGATGCAATCATGTTGGATGACACGCTGTTACTAACTGTGTATGGTCTTGTGCTTGTCATCATGACATCATGTGCACATTGTCATACAATCATACACATACAATCTTACAGATACAAGCATACACATACAAGCCACATACAACCATGCAATGATGCCGCACACAGGTACGTGACGCATTCCCATGAGAAGTAGTACAAACACATAAGGTGCAAGTTTTCACTTTGCACACTTTTGTGTTCACCATTCGGTCCTGCTGTTGACAAGATTGTTTATGAATCTGCGGCAAGCAACCAGCATGAACTCATACACACGCAATCATTGTCGATTACACGTTTTTACTAGTTGTATATGGTCTTGTGATCGTCATGACAACATCATACGCACATTGTCATACAATCATACACATACAACCATACAGTCATACACATACAACCATGCAACGGTGCTGCACGCAGGTAAATGAATCAGGGCCCTGGAAAGAATTATACACATACAATGTGCAAGTGCTCACGGTGTCTACTTAGGTGTTGATGTGTTCATTCCATTCCATTCCTGCAGGTAACAGAATTGCTTATTGGTCTTGGGCAAGCAACCAACATGAATTGATACAGACGCAATCATGTTGGATGACACGCTGTTACTAACTGTATATGGTCTTATGATCGCCATCATGACATCAGGCGCACATTGTCATACAATCATACAGATACAAGCATACACATACAAGCGCGCACATACAATCATTCAATGATGTTGCACACAGGTGTGTGACGCATTCCCATGAGAAGTAGTATATGAAACATTCCTATGAAAAGCTGTACTGATCCCTGGTCTCTGCGCCTGCATCGGTGCAGTTCAGCGGATTGATTGTCGGATCCCTGGCCTCTGCGCCTTTCACCCGTGCAGTTTACCAGAGTGATGGTTGGATCCTTGGTCTTAGCAACTGCCACCCATGCGGTGACAGATCGCGAGTCAGGTTTTGCTTTTTTATCACTTCACTGCGCACATGCCACCTTTGTTGTCGCGTTTCTTTAACGTCGTTTTGCTTTACTTTACTGGTTTTCAGGCTGGTTCGTCTTAGGATTGTTCCCTTTTCCGTGCCATGTTGTCCTTCATACTTTTGCTTTGGTTTGCGCTGTGCGTGATTGAACCGTTTCTGATTTCACTTGTTGCTGTTTGCCGACACGTTTTGCGGATCAGTCTTCCCGCGTTTGTCCTTGCTTTTCTTTTCGCCCACAACGTCGTGATGTTTCAATATGACGCTTCAGGTTTTTGCGGTCATGTTGTGTTGAATGGTTCTCACGCTGGCTTGTCCTGAGACTGTTCCCTTTGCCTTGCCATGTTGTTTGTCATGCATTTGTTTTGGCGCGCGCTGCGCTTGATCGAACAGGTTATGCGTCGAATTCCGCGTTGTCAGTTGTTTTCCTTTGCCAACGTCTTTTGCGGATCTATATAGTTTTTGATACCCCCAAAAAATGACCTGGGGGGGTTGGCTGTCCCCATTTTGTAGAGCCAAATCTGACTTTTGGGGCCCAGACCTCTACAGAATGAGGAACCTGCCACAAATCTAGGGGTTTTCTCTACAAAATCAGGGTGCCCAACCCCTTTTTTTTGGTGCACGTTTGTGATTTTCACAACCACTGGCCTCTACAAGATGGGAAGCCTGGCATGAGCAAACATTTATGCAGAATTGCTACTTGGAAGAAAGAAAACCGTCAAAAATACAAAGTTCCATTTTGTAGAGGGATGATGTGAAAGAACCTTGGTCTCCCCGTCTCACCTGAAAACTTTGAATACAAAAATCCATTTTGTAAAGGCAATTTCTGTTCCACATTCCAGATTTTGTAAAATCAATATAATTTGTCAATATTTATGCTCATGAATGTTGACAAACCCCAAAACCTCTACAGAATGAGGAACCGACAGTTTCAGCCATCTACAACATGCATCAAAATGCTCCCACTACAATACAAAATCAGGAACCTGTCATTGCACACCCTTGCAGGCACTTAGGCTGTCCAAAAAAATGGTTTTGACGGACCTCTACAGAATGAGGAACCTGCCACAAATCTAGGGGTTTTCTCTACAAAATCAGGGCACCCAACCCCCTGTTTTTTGGTGCACTCTTATGATTTTCAGAAACACTGGCCCCTACAGAGTGGGGAACCTGGCATGAGCAAACATTTAAGCAGAATTGCTACTTGGAAGAAAGAAAACCGTCAAAAATACAAAGATCCATTTTGTAGAGGGATGATGTGAAAGAACCTTGGTCTCCCCGTCTCACCTGAAAACCCTGAAATGTACAAAAATCCATTTTGTAGAGACAATTCCTGTTCCACATTTCCAGGTTTTGTAAAATCAATATAGTTTGTATACATATATTTATGCTCATGAATGTTGACAAACCCCAAAACCTCTACAGAATGAGGAACCTACAGTTTCAGCCATCTACAACATGCATCAAAATGCTCCCACTACAAAATCAGGAACCTGTCATTGCACACCCTTGCAGGCACTTAGGCTGTCCAAAAAAATGGTTTTGACGGACCTCTACAGAATGAGGAACCTGCCACAAATCTAGGGGTTTTCTCTACAAAATCAGGGCACCCAACCCCCTGTTTTTTGGTGCACTCTTATGATTTTCAGAAACACTGGCCCCTACAGAGTGGGGAATCTGGCATGAGCAAACATTTAAGCAGAATTGCTACTTGGAAGAAAGAAAACCGTCAAAAATACAAAGGTCCATTTTGTAGAGGGATGATGTAAAAGAACCCTGGTCTCCCCGTCTCACCTGAAAACCCTGAAATGTACAAAAATCAATTTTGTAGAGGCAATTCCTGTTCAACATTTCCAGTTTTTGTAAAATCAATAAAATCTGATCCCCAAAAAAATGACCTGGGGGGTTGGGTGCCCCCATTTTGTAGAGCCAAATCTAACTTTTGGGGCCCCAGACCTCTACAGAATGAGGAACCTGCCACAAATGTAGCAAGGCATCTTCTCTACAAAATCAGGGTACCCAACCCCTTTTTTTGTTGCACGTTTGTGATTTTCACAACCACTGGCCTCTACAAAATGGGGAGCCTGGCATGAGCGCACATGTAAGCAGAATGGCTACTTCGAATGAAGAAAGCCCTCAAACAAGTCGAAAACACATGTTCCACCATTTTTCTCTACAAAGTGGGAAACCTGCAAAATCAATATAATGTGTATATTTGAATGTTGACAAACCCCAAAACCCCTACAGAATCAGGAACCTACAGTTTCAGCCAGCTACAAAAGGTCCCCTCTCCAAAATCAGGAACCTGCATTGAGCATATCCTTGCAGGCACTTAGGCTGTCCAAAAAAAGTGGTTTTGGCGAACCCCCGGGGGTCCTGATAATGGAGTGTGAATTTTTGGGGGTATAGTTGTTGCAATGATTGGTATTGGATGCCAATTTCCGCTT
The DNA here is from genome assembly GCA_947184155.2 of Cladocopium goreaui. Lineage (NCBI taxonomy): Eukaryota > Dinophyceae > Suessiales > Symbiodiniaceae > Cladocopium > Cladocopium goreaui. The sequence goes on from CAMXCT020002927.1 coordinate 51,669, forward strand.
TGCGCAAACATCTCAAAAAGACATCTCAAAAACACAAAACTAACTTCTCAAACATCTCAAAGACACTGACCAAACTTCTTACACATGCCAAAGACACAAAACAAACTTCTCAAACATCAAGGACACACAACAAACATCTCAAACACCACAAACTGTGTAACAAAGGCGTCTCATACATGTACTTCATGATAAAACTGTCTTTCTAAAGCGCTGTAACGCATCCAATTAACATTGATCACACGTAATGTCTGCATGTACAATCATCACAACCCGTATCTGAATGTCAGTGTATGAAATACACAGAAACGGGACACTAAGCAAAACCACCAGTTAGTATGATGTTGCACACGGGCCTTTGAAGCATTCCCAAGAAAAACTGTACCTATCCCTGGTCTCTGCGCGTGCCGCCGGTGCAGTCCAGCAGGTTGATTGTCGGATCCCCGTGCAGTTTACCGGAGTTTTCGCCCACAATGTCGTGATGTTTCAATATGACGCTTCAGGTTTTTGCGGTCATGTTGTGTTGAATGGTTCTCACGCTGGCTTGTCCTGAGATTGTTCTCTTTGCCTTGCCATGTTGTTTGTCATACATTTGCTTTGGTGCGCGGTGCGCTTGATCAAACAGGCTATGCGTCGAATTCAGCGTTGTCAGTTGTTTTCCTTTGCCAACTAAAGTGCTGTAACGCATCCAAAGCACATTGATCACACGTATTGTCTGCATTTACAATCATCACAACCCGTATCTGAATGTCAGTGTGTAGTGTGTGAAAAACAGAGAAACGGGACACTATTTAAGTAGAACCACCATTTGGTCATGAAAAAGTTCTCGTGCATTGCGTGCAATCGTACTTTGGTTCGACGCCAACCGTATTACCCGTACATCTTTTACTGAGTCGCTGTCACCTATGTCTCTGCTGTTTTTGACCCACGATGTTGTGATGGTTCATGATGGTTCGAGATGACTCTTCAACTTTCGTTGGCCGTCTATTATTTGTCAATCGTCTGCAAGCCCACGTGTGTTAAGATTGTTGTCTTTACGTTGCCGTTTCGTTCCTTCAATTTCTTTTTCGGTTTGCACAGTGCTTGGTCTAACCATTTATAGATCGACTTATTTTTTTGCAGGCTCTGCCCCCCTCCTGCAAAGTAAATCTACAAATATATGGGTGCATCATATACTGCGTTTAAGTGTTTCTGCCCAAGAAAAATTAAATGCTTATGATTGCTTATGCCATTTAAACCATCGGAACCTTCTGGAACTTCACAAAGCATCTGCACCCGAACTTTCCGGAACCTGCCTGAATACCTGAGGTTTCACCGACTATCTGCATGGGAAACCTCCACAACCTCACCAGGTATCTGCATCGGAACCCTCCAAAACCTCACAAGGTACAGTATCTGCACCGAAACCCTCCGGAACCTCACCAGCTACCTACACCTTAACTTTCCGGAACCTTCCTGCGCCGGAACCCTGTGCAACCTCTGGCTATCTGCACCGGAACCCTCCGGAACCTCACCAGGTATCTGCACCGGAACCCTCCGGAACCTCAACAGGGCATCTGCACAGGAACCCTTTCGGAACCCTCCGGAACTTTGCCCGGAACCTGTTGTTGAAGCTGCACCGGATAGCACCAGAGCTAATCTGGGCTAAAGACCCCATAGCAAAGTTTATAAAGTTTTGCTGTTAGGTAGAAAGGAGGCCTTGTGAAGCATTGTTCCTCAACTTCTGAAGCCAAGCAACTCAACGTAACTGCACGCTTCGTGTGCATCAGTGGCAGCGGTAGCAGGTCCAATAATCCAAAAGTTCGCATGATAAAGGTTAAAAGCCTCAAAGCTCAAAGGCCTGCCACGTTCATCACCGAAGGTTTCAGCCCAACGGCATGCCTCCACCATGTTGACCATGGTGAAGACAAAATCCAACAGCTGCTGTATCTGTGGGATGGTGATGCCACTTTTTTCAGTGGCAATGTGCAAACCACGCCGAGGTGGGGCCAAGACCGAAAAATTGGCCAGAACCAGGTCGCAACTTCCGCAACTTCCGCAACTTCCGCAACCACCTGAATTCACCGCATCGTCGACATGGTCAGAAAAGTCAAAGCGGCGGGGGCCGCTGGAGAGCAATGTCTTGCCATGCCACGGCTGATCTGGCAAAGTACTTTGGACAGTTGCGATGACATCTCCTCGCTTCTGCAAACTGGAGGAAATGGACAAGCGGAAGGAACATGAACAAAGGTGCAAAGTACATATCTATAATCTATCTATCTATCTATCTATCTATCTATCTATCTATCTATCTATCTATCTATCTATCTATCTATCTATATATATGTATATATCAATGTCGAAAACGCCCAGGTCAATTTCCATCCACAGTTTGATTTGTTTTGCTCCCTCCGGTCCCCAAAACCCTTCACCATCTGCACCACAAACAATTTCAAAAAACTGTGCCAAAATGTTGCCGCAACCGGGTCTCCTGCTGTGGAATTGTTGTCCACAACGATGTCGACAGGTCCAGTGGCAAGGTGAACTCGTCTGGTTGACATGGCGTCAAACAGCGAGGCTCTAGGCAGATCGAATTAGGTGTCGGATTCGGATGCAAAAGGTGCATGAAAACAAAGCACTGGCAGTGAAACCCTGCATTGCAGAAATTGAAATTCTCCAAACTCAAAATGCTCCAAACCGGCACCCCGGGCTTTGCCGGACAAAACTTGACAAATGTCTCGGGAGTCAAACATGCAACATGCAACACGCAACCATTTCTGCCACCTGGATTTGTCGCCCTGTGATGTTCACAAGACAAAAAAACGTCAAAACGTCACATGCCAACAGGGCCTTCGTGTAGCCGACGTGGCACGATCCCATGCCACCTACAATCCCACTGTGCGAATGGTCTTGGACATGGCATGGTGACGGCAGGGGAAGAATCTGGGGGTTATCAATGGTTATCACATAGGGCTGACGGCTGACATAATCTGAATCTTCGTAGGCAGGTTTTCTTCGCCATGTCCTGCAAACTTGAGAGGGAAGGGTGAAAGATCGAAAGGTAGGCGTGGGTTGGAACAGGAGAAGAGAGCAAGGGAACGAGGCATATCCGCTGCGGACGGACGTGGGTGGAGTTGGGGCGGATATCGAAAAAAGTCTTCTGGGCTTGGACTCGAGGGCGGGTACCAAAAAGGTAGGTTTCAGGGAGGGGGGACACGACACACACACACAGACACACAGACATATATATATATATAAATACATACATATAGTTAGATATATGTATAAATATCAGGTTATGGGGTTTGCGAGGCAACGTGTAACTGGGGGCAGCACATTGTTGCAACGCGGATGGGGTTGATTCTGGTGTGTACATGTGTAGAACAGTGTGAGATTCACAAACGTGGTGTTTTGACCCCAGCATGTACCCAAAGCAACTGACTTAGGGCTATCCTGGTGCTGGAATCTTGGTGCAAAAAGTGGGCCCGCGGGGTGACTTCTTGCAAACGCGGCTTTAGAGGCGGACCTTGGGGGAATCGAAGGGGGGGGTTCAATATAGTTGTGATAATTATGTTCTAGTTATTATAGTAATTCTAGTCATTATAGGTGTTCTAGTTATTATACATGATAACTATATATATACGAATATACATATATATGAAACATATTGAAATGTCATTAGCGAAGTCTTTTGGTTGAAGAGAATATCTTGGAGGAACCCTTGCGGAAAATCCACCAAATGATCTAGATATGCTGAGCAAGGGGCAGCGATTATGCTTCGGCAACCACTAGCCAAAGCGCAATATCCCACAATTGCTGGGTAGAGTATGCATATATATATATATGAATCTATATGTATATTGAGATTATTTAGTATATATATATATATCATGGAATTATTATGTGTATATATATATAGATACATATCTTTAACTATATTGTCGAAGGAAGTTGAGAAGCTAAACTTCCGACAATATGGACAGATGAAAAGCAGAGCAGGGCAGAGGCAGAGAGAAGAGAAAGTTCAGAAGAGAAAGAGTCAGAAGAAAGAAGATGCAGATGCGCGAAAAGGTAGGAAAGTCGCGATTCACTGTGTTTTTCCAATGATTTGTGGTTCCGGAGGGTCGAAAAGTAGGCTCGCTAAAGCGGCGGGTGCGGAGACATATGGGGAGATGAGACATGAAAAATTGCACGCCGTTGTGGCACGAAGCACATTTCCAAGTCAAAATGCACAAAACACCAGAGGATCGGACCACTTTTGGCGCTTCAGATGTCGAAAAAGTGCACGCCGTTGTGGCGCGAAGCACATCCCCAAGTCAAAATGTACAAAACACACCAGGGTCTGACCACTTTTGGAAGTTGCGATGTCGAAAAAGTGCACACCGTTGTGGCGCGAAGCACATGTCCAAGTCAAAATGTAGAAAACACACCAAGTGCGGACCACTTTTGGCACTTAAGATGTCGAAAAAGTGCACGCCGTTGTGGCGCGAAGCACATTTCCAAGTCAAAATGTTAAAAACACTAGGGGTTCGGACCACTTTTGGAGGCTCAGAGGTCGAGTTTCGAAAAAGTGCACGCCGTTGTGGCACGAAGCACATTTCGAAGTCAAAATGTGCAAAACACCAGGGGTTCGAACCACTTTTGGAGGCTCAGAGGTCGAGTTTCGAAAAAGTGCACGCCGCTGTGGCGCGAAGCACATTTCGAAGTCAAAATGTACAAACCACACCATGTTCGGACCACTTTTGGAGGCTGAGATGTCGAGTTTCGAAAAAGTGCACGCCGTTGTGGCGCGAAGCAGATTTGGAAGTTAACATGTTAAAAACACTAGGGTTTCGGACCACTTTTGGCGGTTCAGATGTTGCTTCGCTTAACTCGACTACACTACATGACACTACACTTTGCTGCACTACACTACATTACACTACATTACATTACACTACACTTCACAACACTACAGGTTACAACTACAACTACACAACTACAGTCCACTACAGTCCACTACACTAAATTACACTGCACTACACTCTCTACACTACACTTCACTACATTACACTACACTACACTCCACTACACTACAAATACAACTACACCTACCCAACTACACTCCACTACACTCCACTACACAACATTAAACTACACTACACTACCTTACACTACACTACACTCCACAACACTACAACTAAAACTACACAACTACACTCCACTACACTACACTACCTTACACTACACTACATTACACTACACTAGACTCCACTACACTACACTACATTACACTACACTACACGACACTACTCTACACTACACTCCACTACCACCTACAACTACAACTACACTCCACTACATTACACTACATTACACTACACTACATTACACTGAATGACACTGCACAAAAGATAGACAGGTAGACAGCTAGACAGATAGATAGATAAGATAGATAGATAGATTGATAGATTGATAGATTGATAGATTGATAGATTGATAGATTGATAGATTGATAGATAGATTGATAGATTGATAGATATGATAGATAGATAGATAGATAGATGGATAGATAGATAGATAGATAGAAAGATAGATAGATAGATAGATAAGATAGATATGATAGACATGATAGATATGATAGATATGATAGATATGATAGATATGATAGATATGATAGATATGATAGATATGATAGATATGAAAGATAGGATAGATAGGATAGATATGATAGATAGGATAGATATGATAGATATGATAGATATGATAGATAGATAGATAGATATGATAGATATGATAGATATGAAAGATAGGATAGATAGGATAGATATGATAGATAGGATAGATATGATAGATATGATAGATATGATAGATATGATAGATAGATAGATAGATAGATAGATAGATCTAGATCGATAGATCGATAGATCGATAGATCGATAGATCGATAGATCGATAGATCGATAGATCGATAGATAGATAGATAGATAGATCGATAGATAGATAGATAGAGGGAGAAATAGATGGATAGATGGATAGATGGATAGATGGATAGATGGATAGATGGATAGATGGATAGATGGATAGACGGATAGACGGATAGATGGATAGATGGATAGATGGATAGATGGATAGATGGATAGATGGATAGATGGATAGATGGATAGATGGATAGATAGATAGATAGATATGATAGATAGATAGACAGGTAGACAAGAGTGAGAGAGATCAATCGCCTTTCAGTCCAGCAGTGGCTTCGCTCTGCCATCTCTGATTCACAACAACCAATCTCTCCTATAGGTTTCCTATTTTTGAAACTTCCGCCACCGCCTTGTGCGGTACTACTGGTATATCATGTACGATTTTTGAGACTACTGCAACGCAGTCCGTCGCAACGTTCTTGCTACGACATTGTTCATCGCGGTTGTTAGGGTGAACGAAACAAAGTTCTTGAGCAATCTGACATTGTCGAGTTTCAGTGCGGGTCTTGACTTCGGTTGGGGTGGGGATGTATGTAAATGTGGTGGATGAAAGTGCATGTGCGGCTGTTGGCGTTTCCTTGTAGTCCGCCTATGTTGCAAACCCGGCTTTAGAGGCGGACCTGGGGGGAATCGAAGGCGGACCGAGACATAACCGGCCCAAACTCTTGCACTTGCACCGCTCGCCCCCTAATACTTGCTACGCAAGGGGGAACTCAGGTAGCTCACCGCTACCTTTCGAGACTAGAGGCGTTTTCGTTCCTTTCACACTTTGCCCAGACCAAAAAAGGATCTCCCACAATGGCATGGTGACAAATAGCGCAGAAAACCGCTTGCACACCATCTCTCACACACACACAAGCTACTATTCCTTGACTATAGCTGGCAGTGAATGATCATGGAACAGCTTCTCAATAAATGCGTTGGGGTCATGAAATGTATGCTGAATCATCAGCAATATTTCATCATGGCATGTATGGTCATCAATCGTAATTGTCCACATTGAGTGCAATTGTTTGGCTCTTTGGCTCAAGATGTGTAGATTTTCTGCTGATAAAATGTCCATGAATCTGTCATGACATTTTTTGCTGCAACCTTACATACAACATGGCCAGTGTGAAAATTATGAAACATTTAGCCGCCACATGTGGCTCCTCAAGTGCATGTTGTTACTGCGCTTCATAACTGTTTGTTTTGTTTGTTGCTTGTGGACAGTATGAACATCAACCTGTTGGTCATGAGAATCTGTTTCAGAACTGTGTGTCACAAAAGTGCAATGATAATCATGAAGTTGTTGCCTGCTGCCTTTTCATGTTTTTTTTGTTCTTGGAATCTACGATCCATTTTTCGTTGTGGCATGTTTGCGAGTGAATTGCTCGACCAGTTCATAAAATCCGCGAGCTCGTGAACATGTATCAGCTGAAAATATCAACTCATCAAATGTGTGAGGTCATGCAGTGTTTTAGCTCAGCTCAGGACATGTACAACTCATAAACATAGCTCGTGAAATGTACAAGCTCATGACACCTATGAACTTGTAAAATGTACCAATCCTTCCATCGATACAAAGTGTACAAGATAAAAAGTGCCCATTTCACGAAAACCATGCAAAAACGTACATATGCACGTTCAGCATACCCAAAAACATGTCGGGGTGTTGCAAACTGCTGATTTTTTCCAAGTTGGCCAAAGGATTCCAAGACAAATCATCTGAACCTATCTGAGCTTGTCTGCCTCAACTCTGAAGATGACTGAACTAACCCTCAGGACAATTCAATCAAAATTCTATGGCCAATTCAAACCCAACAGGGAAACGAATATCGACAAAATTATGTGACCGTTACCTACGTTTTGTGGGAACAAATTAATCGACGCACAGTTGATCTTGGGTTTATTCAGTCGAGGGCTGAAGTCACGGCAGTTTTCGCGAATGTGGACACATGGATTACGGCAGTTTCGTCAACGGTTTGGGAATAAAAAGAAAGATAAAAGGAAAGGATAGGAAAGGAACAACTCAAAACACATGCAAAAACCAACGGCCCTCACCGACAAAAAATAATGTGAGAGAGTTCAAAGAAACATGAACAGGTTCGAGTTCACATGCACGTGCACGTGCACGTGCATCTGCATGTGCATGTGCATGTGTCTGCTGATGTTTCCGCCAAAACTGTTCAACCACATTGTGGTAGTGGTGCATTGAAGTCCTCACCCCTATGATCTCAGTGCCGAACCGGTGGGCGTCGCCGGGTTCTGCAAGATCTGTAGAGCAGAAACTTTGTCTGCTTGTGCTCTGGAGGCTGACCTGGTCGTGTTATTATTAATGTTTGGTTTGAGTTGCAGTTTTAGTTGCTGTCAAACCTTTCCGGGAAAAACGATTTCATCCTGCTCAGAAGCGATGTGATTGGCGCAGTCAAGTCTTGGAAATTCCTGAGCTGTAAGCATCGTAAGCATCGTAAGCATCGTAAGCAATGGCAAACTAAGTGAAAATAAAGTAACGAAGTACAAACAGGTCGCCCAGCAATTGGCTGAAACGTTTTCCAATGGACTTCCGAGCGCGTGACCGGAACAACCGTAGAACTCCGTCACGTGATGCGCTTTCTCCTGGGCCAATTCCAGATGCACCCTGTGATGGGCACTTGCCAAGCTACTCCAAGCTGCAGCTGAGGTGAAAAAATTGTATAACAGTATAACTTCGGTAAGCATCACCGTAAGTTAAGATTTAAACATGAGTTAAGAATAGTTAAGATATATAAATATTTATATATATATGTATATTATATAAATATATTATTTGATCCCCGCCAGAATTAATTGGTTCAGAAGTCCACTGGTAGGTATGCAGCCTTTCAAGTTGGTAGCCTCACAGCTCGCATCCCTGGCACCTATGAACTGAAGCCTGCTGCTTCACAGGGTAGCACCATCTCTCGGATTCTCCCGGAAGCTACTGTGAACCCTCAGACAACGGACAAGATTTGTGAGTTACAACAGCTGTGTTCAACTCAGGCTGTTACGTATTTGATCGCATTTGTCACTAATGGTTACACTTATGGTAACCTTTGGTCCTGTGCCAATGCAATCATGAATTCAACAGCGACACGATATCCAAGCATATCCAAGCTACATATTGAAAGAACACCAAGCTCGATGTTGCCATGAACGGGATGCTTCAAAGGGTCAAGCACTTCTAGAGCTAGTGTCAAGCTTGCTCCCATATTCCATAGTCGTGGTTCACATATCCCATCCCTGACACTTCCACCGTTTACCTGTGCAGGTGTGTCGTCGCAAAGGGTTTCCTCGGAACGTGGCACTGTGGCACTGGGTCTGGCACCGGCAACCGGGCCCCAAAAAAACCCCAAGAGCACGAAAACTCCGAAGTTTCAAAGTCCAAAAAGCGCAAGGAGATACAAGGAGATGCATGGCTTTTGGTGACGATGCCCGGCCTCATGGGCGCAAGCGTTGCCAGATGATGAAGGTCATGCGCCTTGTCAAAATCCGAAACCTGGCATCGGTTCCCAGCGCCGGATGCCGGACAGGAACCGTGTGGCTGCGATCAAAATCTGGTAACAAGTGATGCAGTGATGCCAACCAAGCGTCAAAGGGAAATTTTACCAATTAACCCAGCTTTGCAACCCAACAGCATACCTGAATCTTCCACCTACGTCTTTTTTCAGACCCTGTGCCAAAGTCCTGTTTTTTCAGTACCCAGAAAACTTTTCAGGACCTACTCTCAAATTCAGGACCTGGCCATTTTGGGGTATCAATGGTAATGGCAATCATTGGGTGCAAACATGTGAAACCAACATTTGGTGGATATTCAAGCCATTGGCATTGATCCACGCAAATAAAAGCACTCCCAGCCCAAACTCATGGCAAGGCAGGATCAGAATATAGTATATTCCAGAAAGTATGTCAGAATAGATGCCAAATAGGATGCCAGAAAGAATTTCAAATAGAATCTCAGAAAAGAATGTAAGATAGTATGTCAGAACATATATGCCACATATACGTCCAGATGATATGTCAGAAACTATGTCAGAATAGTGTGTCAGGGTGGGGATCACTCTTAGTAAGGCAATTTTGAAAATATATTTCAGGTTCGGAATTTTCAAACTGTTGTCCTTCAGGCGCCGAAGCTCCCGTTGAAGGTCAGCATCGCCCTATGTCAATTGGTCCAGTCCCACTTCCATTTCAACAAGTCCAACTTCATCGATTAGGGTGTTGGTTGAATGGACTTGGGACTCTAGCTGGCACGGCATCCCTTGTAACCCTGTAGACACTGTAGTGGGCAAAAAGATTGTAACACACAGAATCAGCATCATTTTGATCAGGCATTCTTTTTGCTAATCCTTTCTCCTATTACGAAAAATACCCCCAAATGACAAAAACTAGGTGCGATTTCCAATTTTGGGAAATGTCAAATTGGTTAATCTGATTTTTAATTGATCCCCTTGAAGAAACAATTTTAAAAATGAAGGTACCATGTGAGGGTTTCACCCCCAAAGAATAAAAAACTAGTCAACACCGGGGTGTCTTTTATTGGGGTCCGTTCTTTAAAATCGTCAATTTTAGTTTTTTTAATTCAGGTGTTGGTGTTTTATTTGATACTAGGCGAAAGCTTCGAAATCCTATTCTTGGCAGTATTCTATTTAAAAATTATTTTCATGGATTTTGAAATTAGAACCAAAAAACGGTTTAATTCCTTCCCCCTGTTGCTAAACAGTCGCCCCTTCACCCACCCACCCAAATAACAAACACCTGGAGGAGTTTTTAGTATTGGGGGGGTCTTTGGTATTAGGGCACGAAGCTTCCCCCTAATATTGATAAAAAACAGACACACACACACATATATATATATATATACACATATTTCTATTTCAAAATCGATCAGATTTCTTTCTTTTAAATCCAATAAAAATATGGCAAACAAGTGGATTCCGAAGCTTAATATCAAATAAAAACACCCAAAATAAAAATTTATGTATGTTTTTCTATTTCGAAATCGATTAGATTTCTTTTTAAAAATTAAATAAAATATGGCCAAAAAATTGGATGTCGAAGCTTTTTCTCTTATATTAAACCCTAATATCATTTTGTTTTTTTTCCTGTTTCAAAATCGATTAAATTTCCTTTTGAAATCTAATGAAAAAAACAAAAAATTGATTTTGAAGCTTTCCCCTAATATCAAATTAAAATCCAATTATTAAAATATGTTCAAAAATTGGATTTCGATGCTTCCCTTAATCTTGCATGAAAAATTCCAATATAAAAAACTAAACTTGTTCTATTTCAGAATCGATTAGATTTCCTTGTAAATTCAAATTAAGATATTGCCAGAAATTGGATTTCGAAGCTTTCCCCTCATATTAAACCCTCATATCAAAGACTATTTTTTCTATATCAAAATTCATTAGATTTCCTTTTGAAATCTAATTAGAATATGGTCAAAAATTGGATTTTGAAGTTTTCCCCTAATATTACATTAAAAAACCCTAATATAAAATATTATTTTTTCTTTTTTGAAATCGATTCGATTTCCTTTTAAATTATAGTAACAAAAATAAAAACAAAAACCGGATTTCGAAATGTTTTCTCTAATATTAAATTATCAGCCCTAATATATTTTTTAAAAAAATATTTCAAAATCGATTAGTTTTCTGTTTAACATATAATTAAGATATTGCTAAAAATTGGATTTCGAAGTTTTCCCCCAAAATTAAATAAAAAACACTAATAAAAAAAACTATGTTGTTTCGATTTCAAGAATCGGTTAAATTTCCTTTTGATATCCAGTAAAAATATTGCCAGGAAATGCCAAAAAGTGGATTTCGAAGTTTTCACCCAATATTATATAAACGTTGTAATATAAAATACTTATTTTTTCGACCTTAAAAGACCCTAGTTTAAAAAATCACCGGGGCTGACTAGTTTTTATTTTTTGGTGGTGAAATCCTGAAATGGGACCTTCATGTTTAATTTGTTTTTGAAAAGGTATCAATTAAAAGTCAAACTGGCCAGTCTGAAATTTCCCAAAATTTAACGCGGACCCTAGTAAAAGGAATCAACGTAATATTTTAATATTTAGGGTACGTTTAGTAAAAGGAGGTGGGGATTAGTAAGGTTTTCAATTTAATATAAAGGGAAGCTTCGAAATCCAATTTGGCAAGATGTGAGTTCGATTTTGAATAGGAATTCAATCGGTTTTGAAATATAAAGTTCATTTTTTAAAACGAATGTTTTCAATTTAATGTCAGGGGGAAGCTTCGGAATCCAATTTTGGCAATATTTTAGTTAGATGTTATTTAAAAAATGTTTTCCAATTTAGTTTTTTTTAACCAAGGGGGAAGTTTCGCACCCTCATACTAAATACCCACTAAATACAAAAAACTATTCCGTGTGTTCATTCTTGGGTGGGGAGGGGCAGACGGTTTATTATGACGCAGGGATTGGTCAGGCATCACTTGCTGGAATTATTGGATTCTTTTGGGATGATTGGTATGATGTTTAGTCAGGCATGGCTCCCTTCAGTCATGCACGATTTTTGCAAAAATCCTATTTAGGCACGACCCCAAAATCCCAGCCCGGCAAATTCCGGCCCGGGCCCGGCAAATTCCGGCCCGCGCCCTGCAAATTCCGGCCCTGCGTTTTTCCAAAATCAGGCAAAACCAGTAAATCAGGTATTAAGTCAGGTGTGTGTAGTTACCTTTTAAGTCATTAAAGCTAGTCAGGCATGGTTCCAGTGGGTACCTTTTAATTGTGACGGCTAGTCAGGCATGGTTCCCTTAATTCAGGGGCATGGGTACCTTTTAATTATGAAGGCTAGTCAGGCATGGGTTCTGTTAAGTCAGGCGTGGGTGGGTACCTCTTAATTATGAAGGCTAGTCATACATGGTTCCCTTAAATCGGGTGAAGGCTAGTCAGGCATGGGTACCGTTTAAGTGATGAAATCTGAATCAGGCGGAGCTCCTATTCTAAATGTGTTAAATCCAATTGTTCAGTGTGGAAAATCGATTTTTTTTGGCTGGTCTACGGGCAAACCCTGTGTCTTCCAATACCATAGCGTGCTGATGTCGCTTGCCTGCATAATAGTTAAGGCCAAAGCTTAGGTCATCAGTGTGATCCTGAAATGGCGCCACGACCAAGAAGATGACATGTGTAAAATGGGCCCTGGATTAACAAAGGCTGACTAATGAATTTGGAGGATGCCACTAAAGTATGACATGTAATCACTTTTGAGGAGCACTCTATGGCACGCAGCCTGCTTTACGGTTTAGCGTTTGAAAGTTTTAGGCTTTGCCTCTATGGCACGCAGCGTTTGAAAGTTTAACCGTTTACCTCTATGGCAGGCTGTGCGCGCAGTACGCGTTACGGTTTAAAGTTTGAAAGTTTTAGGGGTTATGTGTGTGGCACGCAGTGCGCGCAGCGCGCATTAGGGTTTAGGGTTTGGAAGTTTTATAGTTTATTTTATTGCATGCAGCGTGCACAGCGTGGGTTGAACTTTAGGGTTTCGAAGTTTTAGGGTTAACCTCCATGACACGATGGCTTAGGGTTTGGAGATTTTAAGGGGTACTTCTATGGCACACAGCGCGCGCAGCGCGCGTTAGGGTTTAGGGTGTAGGATTTGGAAATTTTAGGGTTTACCTCTATGACACGAGAGTTTCAGGTTTGAAGATTTTAGGGTTTATTTCTATTGCACAGAGCGCGCGCAGCGCGCATTAGTGTTTAGGGTTTGAAGGTTTTAGGGTTTATCTCTGGCACGCAGCGCGCACAGCACGCATGAGGGTTTAGGGTTTGGAAGTTTTAAGGTTTATTTTATTGCATGCAGCGCGCACACCGCGGGTTAAACTTTAGGGTTTGGAAGTTGCATAACACGATGGTTTAGGGTTTGGAAATTTTAGGGTTTTCTTCTCTGGGACACAGCGCGCGCACCGCGCATTAGGGTTTAGGGTTTGGAAGTTTTAGGGTTTACTTTATTGCATGCAGCGCGCGCAGCGCGCATAGAGTTTAGGGTTTGGAAGTTTAAGGGTTTCAAGGGTTCCAAGGTTCCAGGGTACCAGGGTCCCACGGTTTCAGGGTTCCAAGGTTTCCAGGGTTCCAAGGGCTCCAAGGGTTCCAGGGTTTCAGGGTTCCAGGATCCCAGCAGGGTGCCAGGTGTGCAGGGTTGCAGGGTTCCAAGGTTCTAGGGTTCCAAGGTAGCAGGGTTCCAGAATCCTTGAGGATTCCTGGGTGCCAAGGTTCCAAGGTTTCAGGGTTCCACGGTCGCAGGGTTCCAAGGTTCCAGGGTTTCAGGGTTCCAGGGTTCCGGGGTTCCAGGGTTCCAGGGTTCCAGGGTTCCGGGGTTCCAAGGTTTCAGGGTTCGAGGGTTCCAGGGTTCCAGGGTACCAGGGTCCCACGGTTTCAGGGTTCCAAGGTTTCCAGGGTTCCAAGGGTTCCAAGGGGCAACACATGGTCTGCTCGCCCGGCATGCCGTTGAACCAAGGAAAACATAATTCGGCAAAAAGGGAAATTAAAAAAATAGAATTAAAAACAAAAACATGCCAAAAAATGATCAAACTTGGGTACAGCACTGTTCGGGCTGTGCGAAACGCCATTCCATGCACGGCACTCACTTGGGGTAAGAACCCGGACACCCTAGGCGCTGCAAAAGCGAGCGCCATCATGTGACGTCAACGCAAATTTCGCCTTTGAAAACCAAATCAGCAAAACGTGGTACGAGCAACGCTGGTGTCCATGGAACACGGGAGCGTTGGGCGCGCACGTCAAAACATTCAATGCACATTCAACGTCACAAAATATCACCAGGTGCAAACACAGCGCATTTTACTTGCAATTTGCTAATGCCGGTTTCAAAATGCAGCAGTCAACAAACAATTAACGCACACCATTGTCGCACGCTAACAATCATAAGACCCTCACGACTGGAATTGCGACCACGCAACATTGCGCCAGAGACCTCCTGTGTGATGTCCACACGCGAAACAAGCATAATCAACACCAAATTACTTGTCACACGTGCAAAAACGAACTCCTCCGCACATACCTATGGATTAATTTGATTTCTTGCAATCTCAATTTTGCATATCCATAGGCACATGTTTGCCACATATTTGGTACTGTTTTGATTTGCACTCAAAACCTCGCGTTTTTCAAAACAACAACTAGTTAAGTTCGAGTTTGGGTTGGCCTGCGTCGAATGTAGTTTAGCATGGCCCACGGGTTTGAAATTCATATGCGTATATATGAATTTCAAAAATGAATTACTGAGTGGGAGCGAGTGAGTGAATGAGGGAAACGTGTTGTGCGATAATTTTGGCGGTTCATTAAGCGCAGAGGTCAACTAACTACAGCCGGTTCAGGTCACCGCATGATCCTTTTTTTTGAATGATTAACCCCAATAATTTTTTGGCCAGTGCACATTCACAAAAACGAACCCAAATTTACATAATGACACTCTGACTATGACATTGTACTCCCGTTGATGTTGAGGTCGTCCCAACATATGGTTTCCACCAAAGTTTCAGTTCAGCACGCGAATCGTCCAATGATGCACCGGTAGCCTTGCTGCACCAAAACGCCGCGAATATCGGTTGCTTCCATGCATGTTTCAGTTCCTCAGTTTTATTCATGAAGGATCATGTGCCAATGGTGAACAATCCATGAGACCAAGGGGCGCAACAATGCTCCGTACCAATTTGCGGCATTCAAACGAAAATGTTCGCAAATTGTGCATATTGGATTGTACGATGACAACTGCCAAAACAGTCACGGGAACCGCCAACAGGCTGAAATGAACGAAACCGATTTGTGATGGACGTTTCACTTTCACCATTTCAACACCCCGACAAGTGTTTGTGTCAATGCTGGACTGGAGAAGGCCATGTGTGACAAAGGTTTGACTTTAAACAACGGTTTCGGTTTTGGCACATTATTCCATGTATGGTGTGCTGATGATATTTTTTTGTTTGGTTCAAGTGCAGACACTGTTGTGCAACTGTTCGATTCACTGGTGACAGCTTTGGCCGGCATTGGTTTGCGAACGAACCCGGAAAAATCCGGCCTTGACAACGGAGGCCCAACCTCCAAGTGATTTGGCAACCGAACACGGTGCACGCATCAAACAGGTTGCGTCTCATCAATGGCTAAAGCGTGTCTTTGCAATAAAAAACATAAAAACAATGAAATGTCTGACAGACACATTTTGTTTGATTACAAGTATCGATATTTTCGATGCAGTTGTCATTCCTGTTGCTTGTTTCTGCTTTGACTAAATTAGAAATCGTTTTGCGAAAACTTTCGCGTAGCGTGGGACAATGGTATAGTTTGGTGGTGGCACACGTGCTTGGGACAACACTGGAATTTGGCAGCCTACATTGCCAACTTGCCCCGGAATTGCTGGAACAAACGAATTCTACCCTGGTTTCCTGCTGATCGTCGTCGTTGTAAAGGACCTAGGTACCCTTCGACATCGCAATTGGAAGCGTTTTTCGGTCACAAACATGTACATTTGTGTTTGGTAACACTGACATGTGGATGACATTGTCGCAAAAAATTGTTATGTTTTGCTCGGAATGATGTCCTTGTCTGACAGTCTGGTCCTGCATGAGGTAGCCCCGGTTTAAGGCGTACCTCTGGTAAAAACATAGCTATTGAAAATGATCATTTATACTTGACTTACCCATTAAAAATTGTGATTTTCCATAGTTATGTTAGTCTACCAGGAGGTAGGAATTGTGAAAAAGGAGTAGCTAGCTACATGACAAGGACACGCAGACAGACAGTCAGAACATTTCGGACATTGTTTTGCATCAAAACATCAATCAGTCAAATGCCGCCAATATGGAAAAAACGTGTTTTTTTTGCACGACTCATCACATTTGTTCTCACATGGTTTCACCATACACCGTCGTAAAAGCGCCACTGGCAGCACAAGCAATCGTTCCGGAGCAAATGAATCCCGTATAATGATTTGTTTTGAATTGGTGGAATGTTTGTTTTTGCAAAAACAAACGCTGTTTTTGGCATAGTTTTCCACACGGGTGTTTGTTGTGATTTGATGGCAAGTCGGTCATTCCAAAATTTTAACGGCCCATGTCAAAATTTGAAACGCCCATGTCGTGCTTAAGCGAAAAGATCATTCCAGGTTGCACGAGTTTCATGGGCGCAGTCCTATACTGATCACCAAAAATCGCGTTGTATTACAACTGCCGTTACCATTCTGTTGATGCAGTTTCTCGCGAATTTTCCGGAACTGTCTGGAGTGCGACCTGACGCGTTCCCCCAATGCACGCATGATATAAACTCGCCTCGACCACCCTGCGCCAATTGCGATACAGATTTGAGGAGTTGGGTGGACGCAGTTAAATGGCAAGCGGTGGATGGTTGCTGTTAAAGTTGTGGAGGTGTAATTTTTGATTGCCTTGTTTGCCCTTGACGTTCGCACCATGGATATTGCAACAAAAATAATAAATTTTATTCGTTGAACCACTTTCAAGCAAACATGATTGTCAAGCGCTGCATTGACTCTTGTTTTCATCTGGGGATCGTCGCTCAGCCTTCTTGGCTGTGGGTCGGCCTATGTTGAAGTGCTGTAGCAAGTTGGTGGTAGCCGGGGTGGATGGAGGGTAAATCGCGAAAAGAACGGTGGCAAAAACCCGCCCTCCCTCCTCTTGGACCGAAAGTTGACAGACCAGGCGCTCTGTCTTCAACTTCATAAAGCTTTGTGACATGTCACTGCAGCTTATTCGTTGAACCACTTTCAAGCAAACATGATTGTCAAGCGCTGCATTGACTCTTGTTTTCATCTGGGGATCGTCGCTCAGCCTTCTCCCCCAATTTGGAAATCTGTGTGACGATTGCAAGAAGTTTCTCCCCAGCAAGTGAAGACATGTCAGTAGCATTTGCCAGTAAGGAAATATTCGTAATGCCTCTGGAGGGCGGGTCAGCCACGTTGCTGCTTGAAGGCACTCTTGCTATCCAAACCATGGAGTGGAGGTTGCATTCCAAAGTAGCAAACATTTCAGCCATCAGACAGCCCCTTAAGCAAAGAAAACTTAGTGCCTTCATTGTCCACAAACAGCACCACACGTTTGTTCCCAAATTCAGTTTGCCACAAGTCAGCGGCCAAAAGCGCCGCAAGCGTTTCCACTTCAAATATGATTTGTTTCTTGACACCTTCACCAAATAGTCTGCGCATTTCCAGATCAACCGCAAGTGAAAAATACTTCACCTTCCCTCCAGCAAACAAAACCCCACCAAGACCGCAAGGCCACGAGGGATGCTCCGCTTCGTAGCACGCATCTGTAAATACCAACACATTCTTAGAGCTCAAAGCGAGAACTTCCCTAGGGATATTCGCTTCCAGGAGGTTGCGAAACATCTGTAAAAAGAACTTGTCTTTGTTTGTAAGCACAGACCTTTTGCCTTCCGAGAAGTCAGCCAAAACACGCAAACATTTTTTGCCTGTACGGCCAAACAACTGAGATTCCGCGAACTGCATTCTGCCGCGTAAACGTTGCGCCTGTTTTTTCACCAGGCGCCCTTCCTTGACAACTTTCAGCAACTCTTCACATAGTTCAACCTTCCTTGACTCCGTATTGCAAATTAAGGCTTTGCCTGTTGATGCTGAGCCAAGGTCAAAAACCACACCTAGGGCGGAGCAGTGCAAGTCGAAGGGTTGTGCTTTGTCACCTTCCTCTGCAAAGATCCATCCCAACAGCCTGAACAGTGCAGTAACCGCCTGCTCAGTGCTTCCAACCAGTTTCGGTCGGCTAAATGAAATAAAGTCATCATAGAATGATGTCCAAATGAAGCAGCATCCAGTAACACCCAGCCACCACAATGCCCTTGCAAGTCGTAGAAATGAATGCACACTGCGCACCGCCCCAAAAGGTAAAACTAGGCTCCGAAAGAAATTGGCCTTTCCACTCCGGGGGTTAAAGACCCGAAGATAGGCAAATTGCTGACCATTTGCACTCAAACCAACCTGTCTATAGGCGCTCGCTAGATCAAATGTACGCACAGCCAGATCGCTGTCAACTTTGGCTTCCTTGCACGCACTGAACCAAATCATTAAAAGTGCACATGCCACATCCACTGTGTGCAACATCGGAGACTCTGAAACTGTTACACAAGCATTCACACCTGACTCAGAGTAGTCATCAATCAATCTAATCTTATCATGTCGTTGGCGCAAACCAAACCGTCGGGAAAGTGGGCGGTCAGCTGACACAGCATCGTCACTCAGAGGACCCACTAACCACCCTTTGTCTACTTCTTCTAAAGTCTTTCTCCAAACAATCTCATCAATCTCATCATCTCCAGAGCTCCGTACCTCCCGCACTGCAGTGTCTCTCATTCTTGCTGCATTCTTGCACAGTTCATTCTCAGAAATCAGCGCAGGCTCGAACTTCTTGGGGAGCATGTTGGTGACCGGCACCGCACCTGTCAAATCTGAACCATATCGAAGCTCATCCACAACTCCAAGATCGGGATATCCCGTTGATTTGAGCATTTCTTCAAACAGTAAAATTCTTTTGCCCTTGACCGCATTGGCTACATCAGGTTGCATGCTGTTCTTGAGCCGTTTCTCATCACTCTCCTATTGCAAGGCTCTACGCGTCCAACGAGAGAAAAATTCAGCTCTTACTCTTGCCACAGTTGCTTCATCATTTTTGATTGTGAAGTTGAGAGCATCCAGTAACTGTTGTGGCACGGCCGAATCCAGAGAGAGTGGATGTTTCGCTTTCATGGCTTGTTCAACAAACTCCTGTTCACTCCAAAAAATTCCACAAAGTTTCAAATCCAAACAACACGGAAAACTGCAAATGGTGTGCTCAAGTTCAACGTGTACATCAATATTCCACAAAAGACATTGGTCATGAACATTGCTGCGCAAGGACTGCAAACTTTCACCCCCCACTTGAACTTTTTGCAGGACTTTTGAAGATTGTAAGAAGTCACAATGGTGCGGCCATATGCATGTATTGTCGCGAAACAACGCAATGCATTTGTTTTTGAACTCAGGCACAAGCGGGGCAATCTTGTTGCTGACTGGCTGATCTTGGGCAAGCGTACGTGCAGCTAAGTTAACCGGAATTTGCAAATTGACTGCAAGGCCACGTTTTTGCAATACCAAAAGAAAGGTCGTGGCGATTTTCTCGCACAATGCAGAGGGATAATGAACTTCCAAAGTTGTAGCGTAGAGTCTTTTTCCATTATGAAATTGATATCCCCATGCCTCATGTTTGTGTTTGCCATCACAAACGGCATTGATTTGCTGCACTTCAGGAAAATTCGCCAGCAATTTTGTCCACTTTGGCCGCATTGAACCATAAGCGCATGCTTGGTAACATTGGGCGCAATCCGTTGCTTGATGTCTTCTCTCCATCCATGGGGTGGTGTCCCAAAACAGTGAGTCCCTTGGGTTTTCACACATGCACAGTTTACCAAGCTCGCAGCACAAATCAAAAACCGTTCCAGAAAAATCATATAAAACATTGCTCTGTTGTACACGCAAGAAATCCAGGTTTTGCAAATCAGGGAGGCCATCTGGAAATTCCTTTGTTCTCAGTGGCTGCGGCAGAAATGGGTCATCGGCTCTTTGTATGTTGCGAGCTGCGCTTGCAGTGCCGCAGGGTGGAGCCATGAAAACAGCTTTAACCTGTTCGTTCCGAATCCAGCTGAGCACCAAAAGTTGATTTGAAGTGAGCGTCAGGTCAAGTTTTGTTACAAGCGCCTTGGGCGCTTTGGGTTTTGTCTTGTCTACTGCAACCACATCGAGTCCAAGTCGTTTCAACGAAGCACTCAATCCTGCGGTTCCACAAAAAAGTTCCAGGACCACAACATGTTCACTGGAGGTCAGAAAATCAGGTTGGGCATCCACCAACCTCTGCTGAGCTAGTCACTCCTTGTTGACTTCGTCTGCATGTCCCTCTTTGAAAGGATGAGCTTTGAAACATCCTGCCTTGAAACAAACATGTCGCCCTTTGGCACAGGCAGCACCGACTGGAGCTTTGGTGCACTGGCTAAGGTTGAAATCAAAACATATTGGCCTATTTTTGCCATCTCTTCCGACACAACCGGGATAGCCTTTGGGCGCAGCGTTGGAACAAAAACTTTTTCCACTTTTGCCCTTGCCCTTGCCCCTTCCTTTGTAGGTGTTGTGAGTTGGATATGGCTCAGGGTAAGTACGCTTGGGCACATGTTCACTGGCTGGCACTTTGGGCAAAGGCAAAAGGTGGAAGGCCGTGTTGTAGTCTCTCAACGCATCTTCCAGAGCATGGTCAAGTGGTCGGACATCAGCAGCATCTGGTCTGATATCCTGTACATTATGTGCAAGGTATGTGAACACTTCCTTGTCGGCCCGCATGACCTGTGCTAACGTGACAGCTTGAAATGAAGGCGGAGGTTCCAGAGATAGATGGCGCAACAATTTCTCCACATACAACTCATGGGAACGGAAACTGACCAAATTGGCAAAGTCATATGCTATTCCACGTCTGCGCAAGCATGCTGCAAGGTTGTAAGTGGTCGACACTGTTTCGTCCGGAACCGTTTTCGATTCCTTGACACTCAAGCTTCCAGCATCCAGTTTGAGTTTTTTATCAGTGCGACCTGAGGTGATTTCGTTTTCACGGCTCGTACACCTTGCAGGCTCAAGATACTTGAGCACCCTGGTCTCAAATTGATGTGCACACTCATCCAAAGTGAGTGCGAAGGTTCACCAACACCAGTGATATTCAGTCCTTGCAGCCTTGTCTAATTTGATCCATCCTAGCTGTCTTCTCTGCAAACGGTATGGCTTTCGGGGCAGAAGCATCAGGTGTTTCCACAGTTGATCTAATTGTTGATGTCATGATGACCTCACATTCATAGTGAAGGCGTCTCACTGCAGCTGCTGCACCCATTGTTAAAGCCACATTGTTGTTCACCCCCTGAGCCCAGTTATCAAACTCACGCTCGTTGAACTCTGCCCCTGGCCTAAAAACCGCAAAAGCTAGGTGTCCCACAGTTGTAATGCCCTCACGTCTGAGCGCCTGCAGGAAATTTGCTGGCACACCATACTCTTATGACGTCGAGAACCCTTCATTCATTGGAAAATGGAAAATAATTAAAATTATGAAAAAAAAACAAAAAGAAAACAAAAAAACAAACCAAAAAAAACAATCAAAAAAAAACAAACAAAAAAACAAACAAAAAACAAAACAAAAACAATTAAAAAACAGTAAACAAAACAAAAAACTAACAAAAAACAATAAACAGCGCACGGTTTGAAACGCAGAGAGACTTTGTGCTTCTCCCTAATCGCCGCAGCTTGTTGATACCACTTGCTCTCAAAGTCCACAGTCTGCTGCGTTGCCTGCTGCCAAGCTGCGACCAAGACTCCCAAAATCCAACAAGGGCTGCCTAGTCAAAGCTTCAAACAGTGCCTATTGCCCTTGATGGGGGGCAGGCAATCAGTCTAGGGGGTGCCCGCGGCGGCTCGTGGTACCCTGTTTTTTCGTTTTTTTCCTAAGGAAAAAACGAAAAAAAAAACAAAAAAAACAATCCAAAAAAACAATCCAAAAAGGAGGTACCACAAAAAAAAAGGAGTACCACGAGCCGCCGCGGGCACCCCCTAGACTGATTGCTTGCCCCCCATCAAGGGCAATAGGCACTGTTTGAAGCTTTGACTAGGCAGCCCTTGTTGGATTTTGGGAGTCTTGGTCGCAGCTTGGCAGCAGGCAACGCAGCAGACTGTGGACTTTGAGAGCAAGTGGTATCAACAAGCTGCGGCGATTAGGGAGAAGCACAAAGTCTCTCTGAGTTTCAAACCGTGCGCTGTTTATTGTTGTTTGTTTTGTTTATTGTATTTTTATTGTTTTTGTTTGTTTTTTGTTTGTTTTTTTGGTTTGTTTTTTTTCGGGTGTGTTTTTTTGGTTTGTTTTTTTTGTTTTATTTTTGTTTTTTTAATTATTTGCTGGTTTCCAGTAAAATGAAGCCTTTTACGTCATAACCATACTCGATGGCTCGAGATTCGAAGTGCGCCTCACTGTCAACAATGCCTGCCATCTTGAACCAGAAACTGTCAGATATTGCACAAACTTCGCGAACAAGAGTTGCAAGCATTGCCCCTGCTGATGAATCACTGCAAACCAACAAAACAATCTGACATGCAAATGCCTCGAGGGAAAACACATGGACAAAAGATCACGTCATTCCAAATTCCACAACAACCACATGTGAAAAATCAACAAACATGCCAATGCTTCAAGTGAAAAACACGTTGCGTCAACAACTGTTCAGACATGACATGGCTGGGCATACCAGCATTCTCAAGGTTGCGCAAACAACCAATCAGCGGCGCAAACCGCTTCTTTTTATCGCAGTGGGCAACCACTGGATCAGATAGCGTTTGGAAAACACTTTCCGCATCGCAGCCCAGTCAGCTGGTGCACCGGGAAGTAAGGCGGTCCAATGACCCTTCCACACTTGAACAACGTTTCATTCCGTCGTTCATGAATCACCAAGGTGCTGCCGTTGATATACCACCTCAACGTGGATGGCACAGAAGATCGGGAGGCTTTGTCAGGCTCATCAGCCTGCTCCCAACTCACCTCCACATCGCTGTCGCTCTCGGAGCCACTGCAAGAATCGCTTGAGCTGCAGTCCCAGTCCCTCAGCAAGTCGGGTGGATCAGGCACCTGCGACTCAACTTCGACCACCTCATCAACGGGCCAGTCAACCTTTTGCCATGACTTGGGTGTTTCCGGCAGCGGGCTTTCAGGTGAGGGAACCATGCTGTTCCCATCTGTTTGCTGCTCACCAGCTACATCACCTTGGCGCTCAGCTTGCAAAGGCGGCATTGGAGTCGCTGGCATCGGCATTGTGGGCCCAGGAGCACTCGGCACAGGAACTGGCGTGATCATTCCTGAACGAGACCTGTCCGGAAAAAAGGTCTGCTGTCTAATCGCTTCCAAGACCTTGACCAGGCTTCGAAGCGCTGCAGTTACCAAATCCCTGGAGTACAGTGCAGTTGGACCTTGAGCAGCAGTGCTATGTCGCGCAAGCACCGCACGGTGTTCAGGAGAGACATCATGCTTGGCACACCAAGAGATGCAAGTCGCCTTGCATGAGTGTGTTGAGATCCTCCTGCCCTCCAACGGGATACCACCATCCGTGAAGAGCTTCTTCATGAAGGAGTTCATCTCCTGCGAGGTCAAATACCTCTCTTGCCAACCTGTGCCGCCTTTCTCTGGTGCTGGCAGCATGGGTTTTGGTTCTTTCCCAGGCAAAGCCAGCCCCGCTTTCTTTCGTAAAGCAAGATATTCAGCAGCCCAACAATCATCATTGATTCCATTGGCAGGCGCTACCACTGGGAGTAGCATTGCTTTGGTGGTCGCGGTTCTTGAACCCTTGTGCACTGCAGCATCCAGCTCGAGGAACATATTCTCGTCGTCTAACATGCAGTTAACCGAGGCCAACAGGTCAGAAAAGCGAGCCCTCGCATATACCATATGTAGCAGGTGTCCAATAAAAACACGATCCACCATGCAGCGTCGCTTGTCCATCATTGCCTCGTGCAGGAAATGCACGTCAGCTACCGACAGAGGGTCGGCTGGCTTCCAAGGTCTCTTGCAAGAGAAAAGTTGTGCCGCGAGTCCTCGGATTCGAAGACTACCAAGAGCTTCCTCAGAGCCATCCACACGGAAGACGAAGAAGCAAAACCTCAGAGCTTCCAAAAACGATGTGGCTCGTGTGGCTGGAGCTTTCTCAGCCCTCAGACTTTTGAAATAGTCCCATACCAACCTCTCATCAACTGGCAACCATGACTTGCCAAAATGGCGCATCACCCAGGTGTTATACGTTTTGACTGCATACAGCCTTTTCATGACTGTGTTGGGACTTTTCACGCCCAACGATGCATCCAAGATCTCAATGCCATTTTTGTAGATGTCTGCTAGGCCCTTTTCTTGCAATGCAATCCTGCCGGGATCGCTACACTGCATGTCCAGTCTAAGAAGGTCCCACCAATACCTGACAGCAAGCTCCCGTTTGGCGTCACGTTCTTCTATGTAGGATCCTCCAATAACCTGCTTGACCACACCGACGTACAAGGCATCATCAGTGCGTGTTGGTCTCACACCAATGGACGCAGCGCAACGCAGGCCCTCATCAACTTCTACATTCACCCTGACAAAACTGTTGCTACTGGCGTGTAGCCGCGGCATCTTTGTTTCGAGCCTGCCCTTGTCACCAAAAATCCGAGCCATGCGTCCTTTCTCCCAAGGATACAGAACAAGCTTTTTATCTGTCAGCCTGATTGCTTCAGAAATAATGGTGTCCGGTGCAGTCTTGCCCACGTGTGAGAAGGAACCAGACTGTTCGGCAGAATCTGTACCAGCCTCCACAAAAGTGACACCACTGCCTGCATTGCCACTCTCAGCTGCGGGTTCAAAAAAGGATTGATGGGCCCCACCTGCAAATGCATCGTCAGAATGGGGTCCAAACAAAAGTTCCACGGCACTTGCCTGTTGATGTCCTTCCAACTGATCCACTCCATCAGGAGACCGATCCAAAAACTCACCAACCAAAGACTCCTCGCCATCAAGGTTGACGGGCATGTTGGAAGGCATGTCATCCAGGTTTTTAGTACCACTCCTGTACTCGCTCTGCCACCTTCTTCTCATCTGTGGAGCTAGGCTTGTCCTCCAGGCTAGGCGTAGTTGCAGGCTTGGCCGCAGGGATATCAACGATGGCGTCCCACGACTGCCCCACCCCTGCTGCCCTTGCTGCAGCTCTGGACTGCAACTCGTCCACAATTGTTTTGATGCTTTGAAGAAGCGCTGAATCTGAGTATGCAGCCCAATCAATGCCCGGCGGAGAAGAAACAGACCTATCTCCCACGATTTAGCCAAAAGAACGGTGGCAAAAACCCGCCCTCCCTCCTCTTGGACCGAAAGTTGACAGACCAGGCGCTCTGTCTTCAACTTCATAAAGCTTTGTGACATGTCACTGCAGCTGATTTAGTGAATTCAGACTTTGCCGGGCACGTTCTGCAAACACAATGCGCAGCATGAAAACAAGGGTAAGAGTGTTGACTGGTGGTACAAATCATTGTGGGCAGGGGTCGAGGATTGTTTGATTGGCAGCGCCCTTTTGATCCTCGCACAAAACGCCTACTGTAACATCTATGTATTGCACATGCAACTGCAACTAAACTGACATGTATGGGTTCGACATGTCTGCAACGAAAATCCAAATTGAACTGCGTTTGTACTGCAAACAACTGGACATGTAATGGAGTGAAATTATCTTCACCCCGCCTCAGATGCGACTTTTCAAGTCAGCAGCGTTCACAGTTCAGTTTCCGTTGCTTCAACTTTCATAGCTATAAGTATCGTTAATATGGAACATGGTGCTATGCAGCTGCAGGGTTCTATCGCGCCCATTTTGATCGTGGTGCAAATGGATCTGTAAGTTTGTACATCGACACATGGTACCAGCGGGTCCACCTAAGTACAATATATGATACAGATCACAGGCACCCCCAAACAACCCACATGTACATACCCAAATGCCGGGGTAGTAAAAGGTTGTGAGTGAAGTGGGGAGTACCAAACACCAATATGGATCGAAAATCGACCAGCCGGAGCAAACTCCCCAACAAACGATCGATTGATGAACCCTGAGTCGGCGGACTCTGCAAACACCATTTTTTGCCAATGCAAAATTTGTGAGGCCATCTTCGGCCAGACTGTGCAGTGAAAATTGATGCAAAGTCAAGCAGCGTCTGCCACCGCACCTCACACTGGTTGGACAGTGTGAGGGGTTCAGGAAGAGGCTGTTTGAATCTGCTCAAAGCATCAGCGATGTCATTGAGATGTCCAGGAATGTGCGTGATCTTAGGGTACCGGGTAGATCTGGTAGCGGCGCATGAATGCAAAGAAAGGAGCCAGGACCATAGCCATTGCGGGTGTCATGGATAGTCCTTTTGCACTCGCTGCGTCTGCCGCACTGTTATCAGTGCCTTGTATGCAAGAGATCGCACTCCGACAATTGGGCAAGGCCGTGTGGATGCAATACGTCAGAGCGTATTGTGCCAAAAATTCCCATGCTGCAATATGTTTTTGCATGTCAGACCCCACCCATTCCCAGAGGGTCGTCGCTTCGTCAAGGTGGATTTTGAATTGAAACCTATGGCAAGACCCATGTGGGAAGAAGACACCACCACTAATGCCAGCGACCACGGTGGTAGCCATTGCGTCTGCTGTGGCTGTCAGCTCGATGTGGACTGGCGGCGTCATAGATAGGGAGAATGGTAGAGGTCAACAACCGCCAAGGCCGCGTGTGCATCATCTTCAAGCATACGATAGGGGGAATTTGGGTCAAGGATTCCGATCCAAACTCGTCTTGAACGCAAATGTAAGCTGTGAACCTCTGTCAGAGCCTTGACGTGGGTGTTAGCAACCCGTACCAGGGTGACATCCTTGGCCAATGAATGATGATGATGTGTGAGGTCCTCTTGTAGCACCATGTCAGATGAGAGGTTGGATACCAAGCATTGAAAAACCACATGGTCCATACCAACCATGGTAACTGGTAGCCGGCTCAAGGCTTTGTAAAGGGGGAGCAACAGCGGCCGCAAGTAGTGCCAAGCTGATGTAAGCCAGAGAAGACGTCGAACCAGGGATTGCAACTCTTTGATGGGCACTTTGGTTTGAGCCATCAAGGAGTGCACCTGAGACATGATCTTACGGATCTTGGTGTCTGGGATCGAGATCAACCAGGATGCAAGGGAAATGCGCCAGCCAATCCAGTCTACTTCCATTGACTTTTTTTTCCGTCCCACGCCTCTTGGCTTCCGCCAGGTCGTTCAACACACTGTGGTGTACGTTGCATCTATACAAATTCCCTAATTACTGCATAAACACGTACCTCTTGGTGAGAGGAGGTTGCAAAAGGCAGCATTAACAAAAGTACAGTACTGGTCCAACATGTGCCGTCAACTGCCATCACACAAGAACAAACAAACAAACCACAAAACAAGACAAAGGAACCAAACGAAACACAACCACCTACACAAAACAAACAAACAAACAAACAAACAAACAAACAAGGGGCAATTAAGCGGCAAATGTTTCCAATGTTAATAGTGTGTGAAAGGTGATGACATTGCATCACCTTGATATTGGTATGGCGAAATAAACTCAAACAAAGCACACGTCACGACATCGCCATACTCCAAGTCTGTGAGGACAAAACCAACACAGCACTGTGCGGAAACCAGGGTTCCCCCCCAGCCAGGAGCCCCGAGATCACACAGAGCAAATCTCAACAGCAACTGACCTCACAGCCTTGATAAGATAAATAAAAAAAATCCAAAGGCTAGCAATGACCCTGCCATGTAGCCAGTGGAAAGGTGAAATAAAGAATGTAAGACAGTCTACTTCATTGACAAAGCTGCTTTATGCCATGACCTTTTAGCGGCAAACAACCAAGCCACCAGACGCAACCAAATATTTAGAAGGTAACTCCAAGTGGGTTCAAGCAGCAACCGATATGCACCCCGCTTGCCCCAACAAGAAACAAAATCATCTACAAAACAGCTTGCTCCGATTGACCCAATTCTGGGTCCGGAAAACCTTCTCAAAACCGGCTTCGCTCAAAAAGGGCCTTCCTAGTTGTTCTTCAAGGACTTTCATTTGTTGAGATAAAATCTAGATCACGCAAACGCCAAAAGAAACAAACGCCAAAAAATAAAAACGCATTCGAATCTCCCAACTGACCTTGTCTCGTTTCCGATTCCAAAAGCACTCCCACTTTTCATCTGCTGGATGGTTTGTCTCACTGTTGAACCAGGCTTGGTTCGATCACACTTTAATCAAACCATTTGACCAGATGGCACCAACAACCCATTCGGGTCAATTGGTGACATGTAATGCACCATTGTGCAGGAATGACAGTTGCATAGCATGCAAAAGTGACAGAAAAGTCACCACCATGTTGAAGACAAGGCTATCTCAGCCCAATGTCGAGTGAAAAAAGGAGCGATCAAACAGAATCGCCAGTGCCGATAAGCAAATGACTCAAAGGTCCAAAATATGAGCAGCTTGGGAGTCAAAACTGTTAAACTGCATGTGAAACTTGAGAACAAGGAGTGGGAGGGAGGGAAAAGAAAAATGTGAACGCACAAATGAAAGTCCTTGAGCCAAAATGGAATTAGGTAAACAAAGAAGATCCTTGCAAAACACAACGAACCAGTACGTTAAACGTTCTTCAAGGACTTTCATTTGTTGAGATAAAATCTAGATCACGCAAACGCCAAAAGAAACAAACGCCAAAAAATAAAAACGCATTCGAATCTCCCAACTGACCTTGTCTCGTTTCCGATTCCAAAAGCACTCCCACTTTTCATCTGCTGGATGGTTTGTCTCACTGTTGAACCAGGCTTGGTTCGATCACACTTTAATCAAACCATTTGACCAGATGGCACCAACAACCCAAGTTAGAACTATCTGGTTAATGGTTATCGCCAATACAGCCCCAAACAAAAGAATGAGAACCATTCCAGCAGATTACTATGTAACCGGGAGTTTCCAAAGAAGTTTGGAATCAGGGGGATGCAAAGTAGGAGATGGGGAACAGTGCCAGAGTTGGCGGAGTGAAAGAGGAATTCGTTCACTCAGTTGAAATTTGTGTGGAATGATATCTGAAAAATCCCATCGGCTCAGATCATCCGCGATGATATTGTCCGCGCCAGGAATATGGCTCACATCGAGCTCAATACCGGTAGTCGAGGCCAAGCAAGTGAGGATCTCGACAAAAAGACATAGCGGATGAGTCGTAGTGAATAATTTGTTGCTCACGCTCTCTGCTCCCGTATTGTCACTCAGTGATTTCAAGCAGATTGGAAATCGAAACCCTGGAAAACAAGTCGCAACTAACCAAACCAAAGCAATTTGGGCCAGGGTTTCAAATGATGCAATACTACTTGGATGACCGGGCCGGTTGCTAGCTACTTATAAGTACTTAGGCTACTTACATCACACTTAAGCACTTAGGTGCAACGACTTATGAAGCACTTATAAGTCAGTTATCAGTGACTTACGTAAGTGCAGTTAGGGCAGTTAGATCTAAGTGCCTAAGTGGACTTAGGGCAGTTAGCTCTAAGTGGCCTAAGTC